>JBBMKA010055835.1:0-50998 GCA_037833695.1 Sechiopsis laciniata
CTAAATTTTGAATAGAAAAAAATATAATTTAACTTTATATAAGGTAAGAAATGAATAAGTTGTAAGATTTTTGCCATATAACAAATTATTCTATATTTAAAAAAAAAAGGTATTCTAACATACTTTAGAACAAAATAATAACAAATCAATTATAAAAATACAACAAATAATAGTATTAAAAAAAATAATTAATTCGAAACTATTCATACTCATTTCGGTAAAACTTGATCAGAGTTTGATGATTTATCAAACAAATATATTTCATCTTCATAAAAGCACAGATGTGAGGTGAAATTAACCCATTTTTATAAAAGAAATCAATTTGATCAAATTTAATCACCTTAATATGAATTAATAGCAAAAGTCTTCAATTTATTTATCTTTTATCCTATATAAAGTTTATTTTTGTTTTGTTTTTTTTTCTCTACGTCGTGCAATTTAGCTCACTTCCATTTTAAGTTATGATTTAGCTCTCTTTAATAATAATTATCCTTCATCTATTAAGATTCTACATACCATTTTTCGATTTAGGAGATTAAATTAGTGTTGCCAGCTAAGCCGGTGAATAACTAATTTAGTATTGTATTTATTATTTATAGATTTTGGATGTCATTGTATCTTGAAAAAAATGGATTGATTTCAAAGAACAAATAAAGATGGACCTATATGTATGGTTTTAATTATCTTAAATTTTTGAATTTTTTTTAATGAGAACATACTAAATTACAAATGATGGTTTTGGGAGAAAACTTCTCTAATTCAAAGAAATACAAGAAGTCTCAAATTAACAAGCACGCCTTTATGATGCAAGAAAATATTAAGTGTGATGTTTTTAATATAACTTTAAAATAGAGAGATCTTTGTTATAATTATATGTTTAACATAACTATCTACTTCCCAATGAGTACATAAAGTATAATTTTTTAAAGACATTAATAAGATGATCCATCTTTTTTTTTGTTCAACGGTTTTCAAATTTTTAATTTGTTTCTAAATCAATTATTATTTACTATCTCTTTAATATTTATATTATTTAAATGTTTTAATACTAGCAAGTAATTGTGTGAACATCTTAAATAATATAAAGTTTTTGTATTTCGATTCAAAATTGGAAAAAATTACACTTCAAAATTTAGATATTAGAATAATATAAAGTTTTATAAAAATAAAAAATAAAAAAAATCATTCCACGTGCTACGCATGTTAATATTTTCTAGTATCAATAAAAGCAAGGCTGTACCCCCCTATTCTAAATATAACCAAATATTTTCTAAAAAAAAAAATCAAATACGATTAAATGAGATGTTGATAAAAACTTGTTTTTTTTAGTTCTACAATAACACTAGAATCGAGATCACAAAAGTCATCGAGTGCATATCTGAAGAGACATAAAATATAAATTTTTATGACTAAATAATCATGAATTTGATTTATTATTATTATTATTATTATTTTAATGAATTTGAAATCTTTCTACTCTAAATATGGCTGAATTAAAAAAATTAAATTGAAAAACATGTATAAACTAAATGTAGTGCATATAAAAAAGCACACAAATTACAATAATTATGGGATACAAATTTAAACTTCAATAAATGTGTGTTAGCGCTTATTTATCTAATGCCTAACTTTTTAGGTAAATAGGCTCATGTCTATCTCGAAAAAAAAGAGTATATAGGCTCATGTTGGCAAGTTAATTTATCTATCATTAAAACTTATAGTTATTCAATTTTTATTTTTAAAAATTAAGTTGATATTCATAATTTTATCTTCTAAATAAATATTTGAATTTCTAAACAATTTTTTTTTTTTTTTTAAATCAAGTTCAAAACATTTTTTTTCCTTGTTCAAAATATGGTATGCTGTTTTTTTTTTATATCATGCAATAAGAAAAGAGACGATTCGAACTTATGACTATTTAATCAATAGTAAAAATACACAAATTTTGTTGAACTATTGCACTTGTCAGCAACATCATGTTTTTAAAACATATGTACTCAAAGTAGAAAGCAAAATAATGAAATTCCTAAGAAAAAAAAAATATTTTGTCCTTAATTTTTAAAAACCAAATAATTATGAAGTCTTGAATTTCAAATTAATTCTTCCAAAATATATTCCTAAATCACAAAAACCACATAAAAAAAATCAACATGGTGAAATTTCAAATATTCTCAACCAACATGATAAAAGTATAATCAAATTAATTGAAACGATAGAGAGTTAATAATGATCTCAACATTTCAACGGCACTGTTGTAGTGTAACGTGTGCAAATTATGGCGACTAATGAAGATGGAATAAACAGTCAAACTTGTAATTAAAAATTTAATAGCCACCCTCTTGTGAAAAGGACACTTGTTGAATTTACTAAGATTTTAAAATAAGTATAAAAATAGCATATTATAATTTGTCAAAATAATTCTTCATTTTTACTATTAAAAATAATTTTTCATTTCTAACTATTCAATATAACCCATTTTTAACTATTCAAAATAATTATTCATTTCAAATTTATATCCAAAGAAGTTATTGTCTTCAACTTCTCTACAAAAAAAATCATATTTAAACAAATTTTTAGTTACAACTCTAAATTTCTAACTACTAAAAATAATTTCTCAAACTAACTCTTCATCCAAAACCTCATCAAAATACCTTCTCATACAACTTTGAAAAAGAAAAAAAAATTCTTGAAAAGTAATCATCTACAGAATAGAAATTTCATTTAAGAGCTGATTAAATTAGTGTCCTAATAATCGACCCAAATTATACTCCAATGACACCCACAATACGAGCAACACTTTTCCTAATAATCAACACAAATTAAACTTTAAATAATATATATATATAATGATGATTTGACTAATGAGAAAATTGATAAATTATAGATATGACATATTATTATTCACATAAACAAGTGAGAAATATGTACGAAGTTATCTCAAGTTGCAAATTTGACTCCTTGGTAAATATATATGGTTCTTATTCTTAACAAAAAACCAAACTAGTTGAAAAAAACCATTCAAATTTCAAGCCTCAAGTTACATCAGTTGCAAATTTGACTCTTTGGTAAATATATTTGGTTTTTATTCTTAACAAAAACCAAACTAGTTGAAAAAAACCATTCAAATTTCAAGCCTCTTTCTTTTGACTTTCAACGTAGTTGATTGCACTTAATCGATAATCGTCGCCTCGCCTCATAATTACGGTTTTGCTTAAAATTATTCGTGTAAATTATAAATTTTGTACATATAGTAGAGAAAAGTTGAATTTAGTCCAAGTAATTTTAAAAGTTAGAATTTGCTCACTATATTTGATCAAATCTAAATTAGTCATCTTTATTTATAAGGGAAATTAAAATGAATGACTTATTCTAACAAAATAATTATAAATATAGTTAAATTAAAAAATCTTTGTATCTATAATCATAATACGGTTCAATACTGTATTATTAATACTCATTGATACAATATTATTTATTATTATTATAGTATTATATATTAATAATACCACATTATTATTAATATTTATGACTATAATTGCTAATTTTTTAAAATTGGCCATATTAGTAATTATTTTTTTGAATTTGACTAACCTTATAAGTTTCTCTATTTATAATTGTGGCGAATTAAATATATCCTTACATGTAACCATTTAAGTGTAACAACTACTATATGGACAAAGTAGTTGAATGAATTAAAAATAGGTTAAAAATTAGCAATTTAATACAATCTTTAAAATTTTGTTACTCATTTTTTCTAATAAATTATTTAACTTACATGGGTCAATAAAATACAAAAAATTACCTCATTTATACATGAATAACAACATATTTCATTCATTTAAAAAAAAAAAAACACATTTCATATGCTAATAAGAGTAGTTTTTCAACGGCATTGGTGGACATTCAATGACAAATAAATTTTAGATTCGAATCTCCACCTTTGAATGTTGTAATAATCTAAAAAAAAAAAAAAAAAAAATCATTTACAGTTACTAAAAGCATCTTGTGAACTCAATTCTATCTTTTTAAATCATAATCATATCAATTATTTAACTTTATCTAATTCATAATATCAAAGTTTATAATTTAATCAAACTATTCACCACTTTTAAAACTTCCTCTAGCTTTCCTAGATAATGCAAATCCATGCGCATGCAAGTCGTTGCCATCGTCATCTACTAAAATATAATTTATTATAAAAATTAAAATATTCGAGAAGGCAATTAAAACTTTCGAAGAAGGGAATTTAAGCACGTGGAAAATACAAGCCTCCTTTTCTTAGCAGACTTGAAAGACCCATCTTTGAAATTTATTTATAGGATTTACTTTTTTTTTTTTTTTTGGCTTATATATATAGAGGGAGAGAGAGAAGAAAAGGCTGAGTAGAAAGAAAATAATAAGTCTTTTTGTTTAATTCTTTAATGGCTTCTCCTTGTAAGAGCCAAATTAGCCAAAGCAGTGGCAGTTGTTGTAGTGTTATTGAAGAAAATGACCAAAATGACCTTAGAAGAGGTCCATGGACTGTTGATGAAGATTCTCTTCTAATTCATTCCATTTCTATCCATGGTGAAGGCCGATGGAATTTGCTTGCGATTCGTTCAGGTAATTAGAACATTAAAAAAAAAAAAAAAAAAAAAAAAAAAAAAAAAAAAAAAAAAATATATATATATATATATATATTAAATTTTGAGGATTAATTATATATTTTGATGGGTTTTGTGTTAATTTTTGAAGGGCTTAGGCGAACCGGGAAGAGTTGTAGATTGAGATGGCTTAATTATTTGAAACCTGATGTCAAAAGAGGAAATCTTTCTCCTCAAGAACAGCTTTTGATTCTTGACCTTCATTCCAGATGGGGAAATAGGTACGATTACAAGGATTTTCTATTAATTTTAAAAAAAAAATTCAAACGTACAAGAATTCGAACTCATGAATTTTTAGTTGTTAGAACAACCAATTATGTAAATTTTCATGAGATTGTCCCCTTTTGATGTAAAGTTAATCATCTTGTTTTTTGTTTCACCTAAAATGGTAACCTCACTTATTCATGACATTCTTTGTATCTAATAAATCGTGAAATTACTTTCTTTGAATCCCATCAATAGTTATTAGTTGTCTCCAAGGGATGATGCACTTGCCTGAAGGCTTGGCTTTGGGTATACTACCCTTAAAGTCTAAATTCGAGACTCCCTTATGACATTTTTTAATTCTGTCTTAACTATTTTGATGTATTCAGTACTGATGCATTCTAGGAATAGATAAAAAATGCCCAGAAATATAAGAAAAGCGAAGCTTCAACCACGTGTTATAGAAAATATAAATATATATCATACATTTTTTCTATATCGACGAGTCACGGGGCCAACTTGCATGCACCTAATTATGATGTTATTAGAGCCATCTTTTTTATTTAACAATGTTTAGGGATGAAAATTCCTAACATTTAATAGTAAACAATTTGAACATATAACCTTATTATTAATTGTTATTATTATTAGGTTATATAAGATATAGCTAAAACTATATTTTTATTGATTTATTAGTGTCATTTTTATCCAATAGACAATAAATAATTAATTATTTTCCTTAATTTTATTGTAATAAGGTGGTCAAAGATAGCACAATATTTACCGGGAAGAACAGACAATGAGATAAAGAATTATTGGAGGACTCAAGTTCAAAAGCAAGCAAAGCTTTTGAACATAGAGGCCAACAGCGCCGAATTCAAAGACATTATAAACCGAATTTGGATCCCCAGATTGGTCCACCAAATAAACGAATCTTCTTCTTCGCCGCCGCCGCCGCCTTGCAAGGCGGCGTTACGGCCTACTCCGCCTCAACTTTCCGATACGGATTCGCTGTCCCGCCGCCATTTTGACACGGAGCAGATAGGCACCGGTTCGGAATCTGTGGAGGATGTCTCGCAGGTCTCCGATCAATTCTCCGACGTCCCATCTTGGAACCACGGCGGCGAGGTGACGGCGGCAGATTTTGAATACCCAATAAATGATTCTGTGTTGCCGTTGACGGATTGGATTGACGGCGACGATTCTTTTGGCGGCTGTTTATGGAACAACTTTGACGGATTGTGGCAATTCTAAGTGGGTTCTTTTTTGTTTTTGGATGATAGATCCCACATAGCTATTAAAGTTTATTTTGTGAAAATGTAGACAACAAAAGATTTTAAGATAAAAACTTAAATTGGTAACTTTTTAATTATCAAGTCTTACCTCATGTAATTGAGTTCAGTTCTGATTAACTAGTTTAATGATGCTTTTTTCAAATGTGTATTGATTTGAAATAATTTATTGATCAATTATTTGTGTATTGTTTTCTTTATTAAAGTATAAATTTATATATTCGTACGTGGTTCATATGAATCTATAATATTTAATTAGAAAAGTTGTAAGATTAAATTATTGTTAAAGCTTTAATTTTATTGATTGGTCCAAAAATATCTCTCAAACTCAAACCAACACGACCCACATACACCATTATATATAAGGTCGAATAACATATCACGTGATAATAGTAAAAGTGCGTGCAAATTTATCCATAATAAAATAAATATTTATAATGATCGTGATGATCTCATCTATGTGATGATAACTTTGATACGGCTATGGGAAGATAATCAGTATTTTTTTATGTTGATTGTTATACTTATCATGAAAATTTTGGATTATTATTTAAGTACATTCAAGGTCTGTCCATTAAAACTCAAATCAACTTGACACTTCGGAGTATGTTTGGTCTTGGTTGTGATGACGATTTTGGCATGTTGATCTCAATTATATTGCTTTCCATAAAGTGTTTTTGCAAATTTATTTCCAGTTAAATTACAAATGTCTTTTTCATACCATAACTTTCCGTCAAGTTATATAATTATAAGATAATGTTTTTATTATTTTAAATATTTTTAAGTATCCGAACCACCTTTTATATATTTCGATTATTTTTATGAATCATGACTCTTAACTCTATCATATTTAGATGTAAAAGTATTTATATAAAATTATTTCTTTTTTTTTAAAAAAAACCTCAAATTATTTCTTAAGTAAGCATTATAGTAAGATATAAAATAATACCATTTAAAAAATTATGATTGAAAATGAGATATATTAGAACTTTAACGATTTTCTTTTTAAGTTCTGATTATATCATTTCACTCTTCACTGAAAAGATGTTACATTATAGTCTCCTTTCTACATTATAGCTTGAATAGTATGAAAGAAAAAAAAAAGTTATCAAAGCATCTATAAAGTTCTTTTTATACAATTATCCTTTATAGAAAAGACAGCATTTTTTTTATGCAATTTGTTTTCAATTTGACTACTTTCTAACACTCGGTAGCTTGCATTTTAAGCAAATTGTTGACCATTAACTAAAATATTTATAGAGTTTTATAATGAATAATATGTGGGGAAAACTTTCCCTAATAATCGAGGAATAAGCAAAAAAAAAAAAACTCAAATTTTTATATTTACACTGAATTTTCTCATTGACCGTAGTTACTTAAATACTTTTTTCACAGTTTATATTACTCACATCATTTACTCGACTCTAGAGTTAATATACTAAGTTTAAAGTACTTTTGATTGGGATGTTTTGAAATCAAAGGAATATGCTCCTTTTATAGCATATGGAGCACACCATTATCTTGCATTTTTTCAATGTAGGACAAATTCACTTCTAATATTTTGCTAAAACTCAATATAATATTCTAGAGAAAACCATAGCAGCTATAAAATTCTTAGGAAATTTCCAAATAAATAAACAATAATTTATTAGTAATTGTAGAAATGATTTTTTTTTAAAAAAATTAATAGTACTTAGTTTTTTTTGTTGAGATTAAAATAATTGGGTGGGTGTTTCAAACCTACAATGATACCGTTGAGCAATTACTATTGTTGGGCAGTATTTAGATATATAAATTTTTTTTTAAAGAACGAGTATTTAGATAGATCATATTGAATGATTCTTAACAACATTTCATATTTATTTTGTCTGGTCTTTCTAACCTTTTTTTTATTACCATTGACATCCATTCTTACTCAATACACATTATATTGAAAATTATCGATTAAGGTAGATCTAACAACTAATTTAATGCCTATAGTTGAATAGTTAGAATTATTTTAATTTTTATATATTTAAGAGTTGGAATTTATTTTATACAATTAAATTAAAACCTCGTTGAATAAAAATAAGCAGTAAAAAAAAGAGACGTACAAATACAGCAAACTATATAATAGTTTGAATTTTTAATGTACACTTCGTGATCGAAGTCACGCCACAAGAAAATCAGAACACTTACCTTACATAATGCATGACATATTTGTAAAGGAGAATATTTTCTTTAAATAAGAATAGGGTCCAAAGTGATCAAATATAATTGGTGTGCAAGCCAAGTAGAAATTAAAAATAAAATAAAATAAAATAAGCGTGATAAAAATAAAGGTACAAATATTTAAAAAGAAATTGAAAAAAAAAAGTCAATGAAGAAAAGTTGGAGACGACTGCGCCAACTCAAACTAATGTGTTGTCGTAGGTGAATCCATATATACATAGAATCGGGTCTCTTCCCTTTTCCTCCTCAAAAAAAAAAAAAAAAAGAAAAAAAGATCACCCTTTATCTTTTTCATAATTTTTTTTTTTTTTTTTTTTTATCGGTAACAATTCGGGCCAATTTTCGCGTATCTCTACAATATTTGGATGTGACGGCAATTCGTAGGGAATTAATTTATAAGTAAGTGGTCACCATGGATGAAACTCATCACCTTAAACACTTTAGACCATCTTTGACCACTTGAGTCATTTTATAATGATTCATAGTGTTTTGATTTGATCTTAAGTAATTGTTTTTTAGTTCAAATTTGGTGGGGACCTCAAATTCTATACTGAGAATACTATTACACTCAAATGAGATGAGAATTAAATATCTATTTTCAGGATTGAATTGTTCTTTTGGAAGAATAGAGACACAATTGAGAGGTGTCTACAGTTGAGTGTTACTCGAATCTGGGACTTTGGAGCATACTTTCAAAACTTATGTCTTCCACCAACTACTAGAGATGTCCACAGAGTGGGTGGAGACGTGGGATGGCTTTACCGTTCTCATCCTATCACTCTCGAAATTTACCATTAAATTTCGTGGGAATGGAGGCAGAAATTTCCCACAAGAAATTTGTGAGATCGAGTTCCGGCGGTAAATTATTAGTCTTTTTTTTTTTTCAAATATAAATTCAATAATATATATATATATATATATATATATATATATATATAAATATAAACATATGCGAAATACATTCCCGTCTCTGTCCTCATTCCTATTTATCTTGCTGGAATTTGTTTTGTCCCCACTCACTTCTCTATTCACCATCTATACGAAAATTCACTGCTCATTAGGGATGGGTCCTCACGAGGCCCTACACCGTCCAGAAAATGGATATCTCTACCAACTACACCTCCCCTGGTCCCCTACTCTAATATAATGTGATAACAAAAAAGATTATGAATCCAAATCTCTACCCTTAAATACAGTTAAATTAAAACTAAAATTTGAAATTAAAACTTAACGATACATATATAGAAATCTAATGGTTTGATTCAACGAATACTAGAGAAATTAGTATTCTCGGTATCAAAAAAAAAAAAGTATTCTTTTGATGAATTTTTTATTTTGCCTGTGATTTTTCGGAAATATTTAGATCATGGGTTACTTTCATAAAACTTAAATTATAAATTTAATTTATATCTGGTATATGAATTTGTTTGTGCAACTTAATTTTATAAAAACTACACGGATTATCTAAGTTTGCCTAAACTCCTTGTTAATAAACTAATATATGTTTCAAACTCTGACTTCTATGGGTCATCTACATGAAAAAAGAATAACAAAATTTTATGTAACTTATTCCAAAGCTAACATAATTTCAACTACTTAAAAACATAGTATTAAGTGATTTTTTTTTTTTTCATAGTATAACTATTTGATTTTCCAATCACATTATTTAGGCCATATTCTGAAAGAAAGAAAAACTTTCTATCACCTTTTTTTTTTTTTTTTTTTGAGATTAGATAAATTTAAGCTTATTAAGGTCATAAATTATGCTAATCATTTTAGAGCTTAATCACGTGTAGCTATGTATATTTTAAAGATAAGTTACATTGAATTTGGGCAACAAGACAAAACTACCTTTCAAATTATTTATGTTAAGACAAGTCTATTAGTAGACTAAACTAGATATGGTGGCTATCATAGCATGCATTAATTAATAAGAAATATTTACATTATGCTCGGGCATAATATATAAAATAATGTCTACCTATATGGTACAATATGAGCGACAATCTATTTTTGTTTATTATATTTTTTTTTATCTTTTGAATCACAATAATTTATTAGTAATTTGTGGCACATATTAAATCATATAGGTGGACATTATTTTATATATAATGTCCGAGCATGACGTAAATATTCCTCTTAATTAATTACACGATGCACTTAAAATTTAGCATTTGCTATAATTAGTAAGTTTGACTAGTCAAGATTTGAGAAGTACCAAAGTAATTAAAAAAAAATTGTCCCTAACAAAATTTGAATTTGCCTCTTCTTTTTCCCTTCTTAGTAATTGGTTATTCTTTGAAAGTCTAAACTATGTATTAAAACAATTTCCATATAATTTCACAGTCAATTGCATGGAGAGAGAAATTCGAATAATGCAGGTAAGATTCCCTTTTAATGTTACGCGAATTTACAAAGAATAAAACTTTTCGTAATTGAAATTTGTATTTTGATATAAAAAAAAAATTGTATTTTAAATATTTTGGTCTCCTTGCTTTTGTTCGTCTCATTCATTCAAAAAATATATATTGCTAATAGAATGAACATATTATTAATTATACAACAAATATTGTATCGGCAGAAAGTTGACCGTAATTTTCTTATGATGTTTATTTCTTTTAGGTTTCAAATACAATCCCATTTAAATATAGGTTTTTGAACCAATAATTTTTTTTTCTTATGATATTCATTTTTAATGAATATTTATAATATAATGATTATAAATATAAATAATTTAAGATGTTTGAGAAGATCCATTTCATACAATTTTCTTTAAAAAAGCGTTTCACACCCGAATAAAAAAAAGTCATTAAAATTTAAGAAGAAAAAAGTAACGTATTAAATTAATATTTGATCTATTAAACTAATTTTTTTTATCAAGCAAAATAATGTTTGAGAATGAATAAATTAAAATGATATCAATAACCGATAATATTAATGATCGTTTAACTATGATTATTTTAAAATTTATATTTACGTTGGCCCTTAATTTGCAAAAAAAAAAATCTTATTTTTATGAGAATTGTAGCAAACAATATGAAAACCATAGTATTACATTTACAGTACATTCATATACTTATCAAACTTATGACGAAACATTTCCAAAATCCTACCGTATGTTTGATATCTCATCCAAATTAAATTAGTTAAATTTGTGTTTTAAATGTGGATGTAATATTTATGTTTAATTTTTAAAAATTTAAACCAATATATCGAATAGTTATTTAGATCCCATAAAATAACACTATTTGATTTTTTTAATTATTGAAATTTAAGCTTATAACTACTATCGAAACATATAATTTTTATTACTTTGATATCAACATTTGACTTGTATTTTTTAAAATCAAACCAAAATTGGATAGTTAAAAAAACAGCTCTTAAATACTTATTTTGATTTATATAATTTAATTGGAATTTATGTAAGTTGAAACCATATATAGGGACTTTGAATAAATAGTAGCTAAAATTTAAAAAATAAAAAATGAAAAACCAAATAGTTATTTTTGTACCAAATTTCAGATTTAATTGAACAAATTCATAAGCCAATGATGAAAATCATACCAAGCAAGAAGGAAATGTTGAAGAGAAGAAGCACACTGGAATTAAGTGGTTCGGGAATTACCCCTACGTCCATTATACAAGCTAGAAATTTTCTTCTCATTAACAAATTGCCAAGAACATAAGGGTACAAGAAGTCTCTCAAATGATGACTTTCAATTTTGAATCCTCTCTCTCAAAGAAGAAGAAGTCTCAAATGTGAGTTTAAATAGTTAATTCCAAATAAATGACCTAACCACTTTTTTAACCTAAGATAAAAGAATAAACCGAGGATTAAAGATATAATAAACCGAGGATTATAGATATGAGAAGTCTTTTTTATAGTTATTAAACGTACATTCAAATTTAAAATGTGTGATATAGGTACATATATGGTGAAAACATAAGATAGAACTTGATTTAAAAAAAAAAAAAAAAGAAAGAAAAGAAATCGTTATATTAAGTCGTGCAATAATGGAAGGTACATTTGTTTTCCAGCAATAAACAAAATCAATTCAATTGGGCCAATGGAACTCGTCATTAAGGCCCACTGAAAACCACAAGGTCCAGGACCACAAAATACTTGGGCCAACAGGCCCCATAAAAATGGCCCTTACGTTCACAGCCATTTAAATAAACAATTATTTTATAGTCAACCGAGTCAACTAGCGACCCGGATCCGTAATACAGTATCTGGACCGTTGATTATTTTAATACCCATCTCAACCGTTCAGTCAGTCCTTTTATACCCCCATCTTCCCTCTCAAACATTTCCTATGGTTTCTAGGGTTCTTTCTGCTTGGAAGTTTTTCCCATTATCCTTTCTGCTTTTCCACAGGTTTCAACTCTCATAATCTGAATCTGAAATTTCGATTTTATATGAATTCCTCTACGCTCGAAAATTTTCTTGTTATGCACTTTTTTGGGAGATTGAAGGGCTTAATGTTTGAGCTACTATCTACTTTGTGATTGTTCTTAGCTATCTAAGAGTTGTGTTGATGAATTTTGTTTCAGAATTCTTGTTTTAAGCTGTTTATGTTTCGTAATTTGAAGCTTGATTTGAAAAGATGTTTACGGCGAGGAAGAAGATCCATAAGGATAATAATGCCGACCCTTCTGAATTTGAGGAAACTGTTGCTCAGGTGAACATTTATGATATCTGCTGATTGCCAACATTGCCGTGTTTGTTGTCAGTCTGAATTAATTCTTCTTCTTTGTGTTTTTGTAGGCATTTTTTGATTTGGAAAACACCAACTCTGAGCTTAAAAGTGACCTGAAGGATCTGTACATTAATTCTGCAATGTAAGTAGGAAGGATGGATAAATTGCATGGCTTTTAGAGTTTTTGTTGTTTTCTTATGAAAATACAATTTTGCAATAATCTTGCAGTCAAGTTGATGTTTCTGGAAACCGCAAGGCAGTTGTGGTCTATGTCCCGTATAGATTGAGGAAGGCCTTCCGCAAGATTCACTTGAGGCTTGTTAGAGAGCTTGAAAAGAAATTCAGTGGAAAGGTAAGGATATGTAGCTGTTTTGTATTACGCTAGTTTGTATTAAATTATTAATCTGAAAGGGCTTAATTCTGATAATATCTAGTCAGCATAAGTGGTAGTTGATTACACTTGCATAGTTGGCATCCTTGGCAGAAAGTACTATCTTAATCCAAGTCGTAATTAGTGAGTTAAATAAGTTTAGTGTTGCAGCTTTTTTTCTTTTGAAACAAGTGTAACCACGCCCGTCCCTAGGCCAGTCACCACGAGACATCGAAGGAATAGAGACACGGGAGGTGTCTACAAATTATTGTCATAAGTGAGTCTCGAACTTGTGACTTTGAGGGGAGCATACCTTCAAAGTCCAAGCTTTTGACCACTATGCCAACCCTTGGCGACGTGTGTAGTGTTGCAGCCTTGGGATGGGTGCGGGTGTGCAGTCATTCAAAATAATGGTTTAGACCTAAAATTTCATCAGTGTCAATGTGTTAAACTTGTTTGCATCTTCCTCTGCCCGTCTACTTTCTGGACTCTCTACCTCTGTCCGGCTACTTTATCATCAGGCCCACAATTTTCTCTTGGTGGGGGACGGTAATGTAAGCCTCAAGTTGAATGCAGAAATGGATTAAAAATCATACAAATGCGAACCATTCTTCTTGAACTTAATGCCGATCGCCATAACTAATAGTAATTATTTTGAATACCATTCTTGTCATCTTCATTATTATTGCTACTGCTAGTAGTAGTGTCTCATTCTTTTATGTTTTCAACGTGTATAAAGCTTTTGTAGTGTAGTGGTCTGGTTATTTGGCATTAAATAAATTGCTTGGTTTTTTTAAATATATTTTTTAGACTAATTTATTGTAGTGAAGTGGTATTTTTACAGTCATGTCATGAAATGCAAGGACTAACCTTCTTATGATCCGATCATTGCACTTTAGTCTATATTGTGTTCTACACATTGTCTTACTCTGCAGTTTCATTCTCTTTTTGTTCATAAATCATGGCCGTGTTCTATGCCAGGATGTGATTCTGATTGCTACTAGAAGAATATTGAGGCCACCAAAGAAAGGATCTGCTGCACAGAGGCCTCGTAGCCGCACTCTCACATCTGTGCACGAGGCAATGCTTGAGGATGTTGTATTGCCTGCCGAGATTGTCGGAAAGCGTGTTAGATACAGAGTTGATGGATCTAAGATCATGAAGGTAATTATATTCTGATTTTTGGTAATTGAGATACAGAGTTGATGGATCTAAGATCATGAAGGTAATTATATTCTGATTTTTGGTAATTGAGATTCTCAATAGGTTCCTTAATCAAGGAAATAATTTCTGATTAATTTTGCACTCGTCTCTTAGATTGTGTCAAAGTTTCTAGGAAAGATCATGGCCATTTTCCCCATGGAGATCTGCCTCGGGGCGGTGAATACCCGTATAAGCTAAATGGGGATAGGACAGAGAATGTTTTCTATGATCCACACCTCTTAAAATTTATTTTTTATAAAATTATATTTTCTATTTTTTACCAATTTAATCTTTATATACATAACTTTTTGTTTGTTGAAATATTTATTCAAATACATATATATTTTTTTACTAATTAGCTATCCCATTGAAAATTAGGTATAGTTTCTTTAATAATTAGCTATCCCCATTTGAAAATTAGGTATATTTTCTTTATCTTTAGTAATTAGCCATCCAAATGAAAGTTGGGTATATTTTCCATGAAAAATCAATTATTTGAAAATATTATTACAATTATAGTTATGAAAATAAAGATTAGAAAAATAGAAAATAAAATTAAACGTGAAAAAATTTCCTCTGGAGAACCTAATCCCTGTAAAAAAAAAAAGAAAGATGTATTTTGCAGGACAAAGATTGATTTTGTGGCTTCTTCGGCCCCATCCTCGTCCCGTGGACATCTGTAGTGAAAATGATGAATTTGAACTTCAATTTTACAGGTGTTTTTGGATTCGAAAGAAAGGAACAATACGGAATACAAATTAGAGAGCTTTGCTGCTGTTTACAGAAAGCTTTCTGGGAAAGACGTGGTTTTTGAGTACCCAATTACTGAGGCATAAAACAAACAACCTTGTGCGGTTGCACACTTTCTCTAATGTTTTTATTTAACATAGGGTTTCAATTTTGGTATCAAGTGATAGATTTGGAAACCGTCTTGCTAATGTGATCTTGAACCGTATTTTATATCACATTGAATTGTTTTCTGGTTTTAATTCTATATTCTATCAACCTTCTTTTATTTAATTTAAAATTTATACCCACCCCTCCTATCGCATACACACAAAAGATAAAGAACAGTAGACATGAAAGTCCAACTTTTTTTCTTTTTTTGATATCTGTATCTGTCTAAGTTAACTTGTGTGCATCTCGATTAATATCACGAGATATGTTGTTTACAACATTTGGACGTTAAGAAAAGTTGTAGACCTACAATAATTGGATAGCAAGAAAATTCGTTGAAAATTAATTCTTAAGTAAGTGACTACTATAGATTGAACCATCATTTTAAGTATTCTAAGGTTCTCTTTGACGAATTGAGCTATTCAATGATAGTCATGCAAGTCCAACTTTTGGTCTTTTTTAAAACCACAATACTTGTGCATGGTTTCTTGATTGGTTTATTTCAGTCAAATGATAACCAAAATGAAATTAGTTTTTATGGGATTGTAGATGAGAATTTTGGAGTACGACATTTTAGACTTTTGTAAGAATAACACTTATTTAAGAGTGGGTAAGTATTTTCAAAATGCTTACCTACCGTAGAACTATATGTTTTTACTTCAAAAAAATGACTTTGATTGACAGAAAAAGAAATATTAAAGTGGAGAGAAAAATGAAAATAAGTAAAAATATGTAGTTCGAAGGGTGGGTAAGTATTTCCAAAATACTTACGAAAATACTTATTCACTCTTAAGTTAGTGTTGCTCCTTTTGTAAAATTGAGAGAAGTGTTTAGGTGGTATGATTTGAAAATGATATGGATTAAATTGAGCTACGAGTCCATGTCTTGGCATGACTTAAATAGACCTTCAATCCGAACCTATAAATGATATTAATGATAGTTACTTGGATTGTGACGGATTCTAATCAACTGGTATAAATACAGACGTTAAATTAAATATTTTTAGACTACTGCATATGTGCAAAGATTTGAAAAGTTGAACACATACTTTATTCTTAGAATACTTTGATATAAAATTTTGTAATATTCAAAATTTGCAAGACTTTGTTACAAATTTTGATTTATTTCTCGACCAACAAGCTGGGATGTCAGACTCCTCCTGCCACTGACAGATGTCCATGTCACATTTTGTGAACGGCTATGGTCGATAAAGAATGATTTGTGACATACAATTCCTTTGACAGAAGGCATACAATTACTTGTTAATATATTTGCTTTTTTGTTGTTTATAAATATGTATTCAATTCATGAGTTAGTGATGAATATGAAAAGAAAAAATCAGAGTCCCACAAAAACCCTTGGCTGAAAATTCCATGATGTTCGTTTATCTTCACATCCAAAAGAATGAATTTAGTTTATTCTTCAACAATATAAAGCTAAGCCTGACAATGTCAAGAAAACAAGCATTTGCATTAACCATTTGAGAAATCAATTAATATTTAAGGAAAGAAATAGTTTAGTTAAGAAGCAGGATCAGAATGTACCTCAAGACAAGATCACAAGACCAAGGTACATAGCTCCACAAAGAAAGATGAAAGATATAAAACCCCTGCAATCCATATTCAATGATAATCATCTCGCTTCGAAAATACGAGTTGAAGATCCATATTATTATATGATACTCACCAAACAATCCCCCATCCCACACCGTTACACGGGCAAGGACACACTTCAGCGAATTTTTCGGCATCGCTCGAGTGAACTCTTCGGGATATTAGATCATCATAAATATCTGAAGACAGATTGATTGACATAATATCAACACAGATAACATAGCATTGAAAGTTGATCGAGTGGCATTATTTTTTAAGGTATACCATAAACTGAGAACAGGCTGTTCATTACACCTGCAGTTTTAGTAAATAAAATGGTAAGTCTTTCGCTCCAGGACATCATATCGAATGAAGTAAACAATGATCTTCTGCATAAACATGAAAGAAATTACCAATGAAGAGGATAACGTAACGAAGAACACGCACTTTCGTTGTTTCTTGCAAGACCCAGACAACACCAAGAAATATGATGAATCCTAAAAGCAGAAGATGAGAATAACATTTGTATCATTGCCCACATTAGCCACAGTATAATCTGTGGATTAAGCATAAAACTCACCAATGCATAGTCCACGAAGTGTCCACTGCAAATGACCATACATACAAATCAACAAGATCAGAAAATTCCCAACTAATTATAGGCGGATAAAATATTGCAGGATTGATATTTAAAATTTATCTTGAATGATGAGAGGAAAACATAAATATACAGCCTAAATGCGGAATACGTCGTGAGAAGGATTTACGCATTGGTGAGAAGGATTAATCATTAAAAACAGTGACCCTAGAAAGGTGGGTGAACACAGAAGAGAGTCTATAATTCAATTTCAAAGGCAGTTCGAGATGAATATTCATTATAAACCGCTTATGCATCTATCTTTTTTTTAGAGAAATCGGGAAATAGGAATTTTGCTCCACTATATCTGGGGTAACCACGCCAGTTTCTAGACCAGACACTGGGAGATATCGAAAAAATGGAGACACAGGCACTTATGCATTTGTCTTGAAACCAAGTTCTAGTTAATTTTTAATTTAAAATTTCCTACAAGAGCACAAATGCATAATCAGCTGTTGAAACCAATACATTGAAAATATAAAGAAGTAACTTACATTTTTAGCTACACAAAGTACAATAAGAAGAGATACAAGGAAGCACCCTGCAGCTATTCTGGAAGTAAGGAGATTTGTAGATGCTAGTATTAAGAGCATACCCCAGAATGATGAGCCAATATCTAAAACAAAAGTAGAGTAATCAGCTGCTATCATCCAAATAAAATGTGTGTGCAAGAGAGAGAGAGAGAGAGAGAGAGAGACATCCGGCAGGCAAGATCAACAAATACACGCCACCGCGTGTTTGTGTAGCTCCGCCTTCATCTGCATGAACCTGGATTCCTTCGACCTGGAAACTTAAGTTTTGTACATCAGGATTACACTTCTAATGACAATTTTTGCATCTTGGTGAAGACCAAGCAACCAGGAACTCAGAAATTAAACCAACCTAAACTCACTGAGGTCCTGGATTAGCAATATTTGTTATTTAAAGCAATATTTGTTATTTAAGTACCAAGGACATTAAAATTTTCACGGTCCAATGTTAAAGGTCAAGTGATTGTATGGAAATTGGTTTTGCTGCATGAGCTTACTCACATATCGATAAAGAAAAATCTACACAAATCAGCTCAACAAGTGTTTAACCAATCATCTGGTTTCTCCAAGTTTACATAATGATAAATTTAGAATCATATAAGTCAAAAATCTATTGAGAAAGAACAGACATCCCATTGATGATTCCATTTCTGCATAGTAATAGTGAGATGAATAAACTAGACATTAGACTCACATATAAAATAAACTTTTGCAAGAGTTTACTATAGATGATAAAAAAGGAATCATATACAAATCTATGCAAGACCATGAAAGATAAAGAAATAAACTGATCTACATGTAGGTTGTACATCCCATGACAATAGGTTTGCACAAGTTGAGTCCAGACAGTCACGGATATAAAAAAACAAAAAAATACCAATAAGATGATAATCCTTGCAGTGACCAAGGGCTTCTTTATCCAAAATAGTAAAGCATCACATGATAAATTAAGTTAATCATTTGTTTTCACTCAAAATCAACGATCAACCACAAATAATTTTCATTAACCTTCATAAAGATTCAACAACGGAAGTAAATATGAAGAAATTAGGATCTTACATGACCACAAGTAAGCTTGCAAACAATGGCATGGCTAGCCTCGTGAAGAAACACCGTAACAAGTTTGAATGGTTTCAGCAGTATCGTCCTCCATAGCTAAAATAATCAGACTGATTCAGAGCTAACCTCAGAAAACAAAGAACAATTATAGCACCACTTTTGAAGTGAAAATTTGAACCTAAATACTCAAATTACCCTAGTTACTGAAATCGAAACATCAACAAGACAAACTTATAGATAATTCAAAGGGTAAAATATAAGTTTAGTCCCATATTTGAAGAAAGTTAGAGTATAGTCCTTACGGTTTGAAGAAATATAAAATTTAATGCTTATGATTTTAAAAATTAGAATTTAGTCCATGTGGTTTGCTAAAACCTAAAAAATAGTCCTTGCCGGATCTAATCGTTAGAGAATTAAGTACTTGAAAGTTAGTTATTCAAATGTCAATGTTGAAATTATGAGTTAATTGACTCATTTTACAAAAAAAAAAAAAAATCATATCATTTATGCATGAATAGTGAGCTTTGATTTATTTAATATTACAAACTATAGGGAGTAAATTCCGACTTTCTTCAAACTATAGGGAGTAAATTCTAACTTCCTTCACACCATAGTAGTAAATTCTAACTTTCTTCAAACCACAGTAGTGAATTCTAATTAACTTCAAATTATATGGACTAAATTTTGGCTTCATTCAAACATAGGAACTAAATTCTAGTTTTTGAAAATATGAGGACCAAATTCTAACTTTCAAGATTAAACTTATATTTATCCTAATTCAAATATCTCGATCGGATCAATATGTAAAAGGAACAAACAGTAGCAGTGAATCAAAGAGAGATACCGCAAGTATAACAACTGTGCAAACAGAAACGGTGATGAGAAACACAACTTGTTCGTGATTGCAGCAGTGCTTAAGCTCCCAATTAGGCTTCATTTCGAGGAATTCGCAAAATGAATCTAATCAAGAGAAACTCGAAACTCGGCTTGCCTAATTTAGGTTTGCCTAATCTTGACTGGCTGAAATCGGCGATTGAGATCTACAAACAAAGAATCGATTGAGAATGTTGATTCGTTCGTTGCTCGACGGCGGAGTGGATGAAGATTTCCGATCAGTGATCAGCCGTGAGACGGCGGAGGTGAAGAAGAAGAAGAAGAAAGAGGATTTGCAATTCCGATGAGGATTCAACGACGGAGACCAATGGGGACTTTGGAAATCGTTTCCAACCAGAGTCAACTTTTTTTTTTTTAAATTTAGAAAAACTAAAGAAAAAAACTACTATTTTTTTATATATATTTTTTAAAATATTATTTGGCACTTAAATGTGGAAATTCCAGTTTTAATGATTTATGTCTTAATATTTTTTTAAATGATAGATTTATATATTAACCAGTTTTCCCTTAATTTATTGTTTTTTTTAATATAGATAGCTATCTCGGCTAGTTTGTGCACTCCTTACTATGGTTACCAGATATATCGCGTGATCTTAAAATATTTAAGTATAAAAAAAACTAGTAGTAAATTAATTTTTAGGTTGGTGCCCGTTGAACTCTTCACACCTAAATTCTTTAATGTTCTCTTTTGACTACTATTCCACTCGATTATGGTTAATTTATTGATTTAGATGGAGAACTTTAACTTTTTTTAATTGTATGTGACATTTTTTTTTTTTTTTTTTCAAATTCAACAACACTTGAAATTGGAGAATTGGTAAAACTAAAAAAATGAAAATATTCAAATTTATAAGCTTTTGGTAATAATACTGTATATACATTAGAATTATGTTTTTGTTGATGAATTTATTAATATCTAAATAGTAAATATAACTGCCACCATTGTTGATGTCCAATTGTCCATACATTTTGTATCAGACTTGAATTTGTCAAAGGAAAAGTTTTATTTTTTTGTTTGTTATAAAATCCGAAAATAATATTAATATTTCTATTAAGTTGGTTATACTTGAATTGAAAGCCCACCTAACCTCATAACAAAAAAAAAAGTATTTAATGATTTAAAAAAAAGTATTTATGGAAAAAATTGTCAATGTTTTGACCATCTCTATTTTAATAATGTAGAGTATTTAGAATAAACGAATAGATTAATTAATACTATGATTAGAAAATGATAACAATTGTTCTATAAAAAAATGAACGATTTATATTATACAGATCGTATTTATTAATATGATTGAAAGATTTCATTTACTATAGAGAAATTATCTAACATAAATTTCACATATGAATAAAAAAAACTTACATTTCTTGACTTAATAATGATTTTTTTTTAAAATTATATGTCAAATTATTTTTTTTTTTTGTAGTACAACTTTGGAAGGAGGATCACAAACTCTATAAAAAGGATACCTATTATTCTCAAATAAATGAGAGTTAAATATTAATTTTTGTGATCGAACTCGTGATCATAGTATTAAACTGAATTTATACGAAACAATGAAACGATCAGATCACCATCTATTTTGGTAGAATTATAATTTACACTATTCATGACCATATTGAAATGGTCAAATGAAATTAAATAAAATACAAAGTTTTCTTGTTAATAATTTTGGACTTTTTCACTTTTGTTCCAAAAAAGGGAAGGGAGTAGTTGAAAGAAATGTTTAAAGAAAAAGGAGGGTGGATTGGAAAGGATAAAAAGTGAACAAACAGATACTAAAATAAAGAATAAAAAACTTTCTCTATAAATAAATAATAAATAATAAAAAAATAGTAACATATTCTATTTTAAAAAATAGAAGAAAAAAAAATCCCCGAATATTTCTAGCAAGTAGAAGACGAAATACTTTACAAATATTTTTTTACTTTTTAGAGAAGGACTTAAAAAGCACTCAATTTCAACAACAACAAAAACAAAAATAAATAAAAAGTAAACAAAAACAAAAATAAAACAAAAATTACCCAAAAATTTAAAGAAGAGAGATTCAAACTTAAACATTATTGGTTCATATATTATTTCTATTCAACTCTATTCTTTGTATCAAAATATTACTCTTAAACATAAAGATGGTATTACTTGTCAATTCGATTTAGTTAGTTAATTCTCAAATATATCTAATAAATTTGTGAATTTTAATTTGATGTTTAAAATGTTATCAAAATACTTATAATTTAAAAAATTTTCATCTATAACAAAGAAGAAAGAAAGAAATAAGTTGTATGAATAACATTCTAAAAAATATCAAGAATATCATTTATAAAAAAGGACAATCTCCGTAAAATGATCAAAATAAGATGAAACCTAAATATAAATTTTCAGTATGGAATGTATGACAGCAGAATTGAAATGAATTATCACAAATCTGTAACTTTATGAGTTTTAAAAGATGCAAATAAGTCAAAAAAACATATTAAAAACAAATACTGTTTACATTCTATGGTATTTTTTTTTGAGAACTACATTCTATTATAATTAGGTTTTCTATTATATTATATTATATTATATATATTTTTTGAGAAGTGTGTATATATATATATATATATATATGTATTAGTATTTTTTTGAAGTTGAAATTTCGCTAAGTTCATATATATATTTTTAAGACCGATGAAATTCATCTTAATGAGAAAATAAGTAAAAGTTATAAAAAATAAAAAAAACTGAAAATTGGGCCGTCAAAATTAAAGTTGTAATTCAAGCTAGTAATAATAACAATGCAAACCTATAGAAAAAGTAACGTTGGTATCATGTGAACAATTTAAGAGAACAAGAGAAAGACACATGTACGTACATAAGGGCTTTTTTTTTTTGTATTCAATTCTCTCTTTCTATTATTATTATTATTATTATTATTATTATTATTATTATTATTGTTTTAATATTATGAGAAATTATTTCATTACCATTATAAATAGAGCAAACTGACATACAATATTACTATCTTTAGTACCTTTGTACACTCCATATTAATTAAAAATCTAAAATATGTGCCAAAGTTGCAAACAACTTGAGGTGCAACAATTATTGAATGTAGTTACACTATGGTTGTTGTTAGTATACAACTTAAATAAATAGATTTTAATTTTTTAGTGGTCCCTGTACTGGTCTGTGTTAAATAATTTTGCTAAATGTACAAACAAAATTGAAGGACAAGTCTAGTATAGTAAATGAATGCCTGGTGACTATTTACTGATTGATATAATTTATGCACATCTTAGACTTAGGACCAACTTGAAATTAATGTCACAATCTCAAAACACAAGTGTCGAAACGAGCAAATCTATACTCGATCAATATAAGTATAGTTTAGGAGTTGAAGTACTACTTGTTTTTACTTTTAAAGTACCAAATTTAAATTTTCACTCCTACATTATTGAAGTTACAAAAAAATTATGGGCACAAATTTAAAACATATGAATATGATTAAATCATGTTTTATTATTATTATTATTTTTTGAGTTTTCATGTTTGTTAGTTGACATAAAAATAAAAGATATCGTTTAGTTGAAAATAAATTGTGATAATAACCCAAAACTTTTATATAAATAATTTAAAGTTGTAAATGATGTTACACATACATCATCCTTTTTCTATAGATCCCATCTATCATGCCAATTTTCATCAATAATTTAACTTCTTATTAAATTGATTTTTTTTAATGAGTATATCTTTACATTTTAAGATATAATTAAGGTTAAAATCCTATTTTTGTCCCTCAAGTATCCACGTTGTTCTATTTAGATCCTCCAACTTTAAAATATCTAAATTTAGTCCCTCAAGTATTAAAAAAAGCTTAAGATTGGTCCCCGGCTTAAAATTAATAAGATTTAAGTACTCCACTTTGTTCCATTGGAGGATTTGAAATCGAACAAAGTGGGTACTTGAGGAACTAAAATAAGATTTTAACCTAAAATTAATTTTGACAAGTTTTTTTAATACACAAACGTTGTAAGATTTATATTTTAAAGAATGTTATAAAATCAAACTATATATATATACACTCAAACACTCACAGAATTAAAAACAAAAGTCATTTAAACTAAACAAACTAATAATAGGTCATGTTGTACTTGCAGCAATCGAACTGCTCTAACAACTCCATCATTAAAAAAGGGTAAAATATCATTTGAATTTTGTAGATTCATTTTATTTTGGACTCATTTTAGTTTTGTACTACAAAACTAAAAGTTAAAAATATGGGTAAAATAATATTTTGGTCCTAAAACTTTAAGATTGGTTCAATTTCAATATTTAAACTTTTAAAAGTCAAATTTTAATAATTGATCATGTTTCTAAACTATCAAAAATCCAATGTTAATCTCTCTACTTATTAAAAAAAAAACTTAAATTAGTTTCTATAATAAATTTGTAGTTAATATAAATTGAAATTGGTTTAATATTGTTGATAGATTGAATACAATAAAAAAACAAAATGCGATCATATTTTTAAAATTTATAGAAAATTATAGTAATTCTTTATAAAGAAAAATAATAATTAAAAAAATCTATTGACCTATTTTAATTTTAATATTTTCTCCTTAATATTTTTGTCTAGGGATTCCAAAATAGGAGGAACAATTGTCAAAATTTAGGTCTCATTTGATAGCGATTTTGTTTTTAGTTTTTGAAATTTAAGCCTACAACAACTATCTTTGGTATATTTTAAAATTTTAAACTAAAATTTGGGAACAAAAAAAAGTAGCTTCAAAAAGTTTGTTTTGTGTTTTGAAATTTGGTTGACATTCATCTGCTTTGTCAAGTAAAGATGGAGCACATGGTAGAAAATTGAGTAAAACTAAGCTTAAATTTCAAAACAAAAAACAAAAAAATAAAAAATAAAATGGTTATTAAATGAAGTTCTAGAGACAAAAAAATGAACTTTAAAAAGTTTAGAAATTAAAGTGTAACAAAACTCAAAGTTTAGAAAGTAAAAATTGAAAGTTCAAAATCAAAATCTTAAAATTCATTTAACAAAATGTTATTTTATCTTAAAAATATTCATAAACTTTTGTTAATTTTTTCTTAAAAAATATAATTCTCTTCCTCGGTAAAGTAAGTAGATGACTTGTTGAGTTGTTATTATAATAATTCAGTTCAACTTCACCGCTACAAATTCCATCCCCAAAATAATTATTTGATTTATATCTGAATTGAAAGTAGCTTATGATTCATACAAAAACACAATAAAATTCTCAAATCTTATATATATATATATATATATATATATAAATGTTGCATTATTTGTTGGTCTTCGTCGGTGATAATAACCCCTCTTTTGAAGAAACTTCCCCACTCCATTAATTCATCTTTTTTTCTTTTTTCTTCTTCGCCTCAAAATTTGCAGTTTCCATCAATTATTGTCTTCGCCTTTTTGTTTTTGTTTCTCTCCCACAATCTGAATACGACGTCTCGATTTCCCCCCTTTTTTTCTGCTTCTCTTCGTAATAACACAACATTCCATCTCTGTGCTCTGCAACTTCTCATCTAGTTCCGCCTCTTCGATCCGCCACAACTGTCGCTTTGATTCTTGTTTTTCTTTCTGTTTTTCAATACCCAATTGCCTGATTCTCGTTTCTGTCTGGAAATTTTGTACAACTGAAGTGCCCACCATGTGTTCGACAAAATGCTCTACTGAAATTTCACTGTCAAATGATCTTGTTTTCCCAGACTTGTTGCCGTTGGATTCAAATTCTGAATTTGAGTTTTGTGTGAGCGGCAGCTTTGAGTGCGAGTCTTCTTCTGCTGATGAGCTGTTCTTCAATGGCGTCATAGTTCCAACTCAGAATCAACAGAGATTTGTGAAAAGTGAACAAACCCATCAACGTGAGAGTGCTCCATTTCTACCCTCTTCACTTCCTCCTCTTCCTCCTGGTGTACCAACTGAGAATTCAAAGAAAACAGACGAATTTGTTCATATTGTGAATAATTCTGAGTCTCAGAAGAAAACTCGGTCAAAATCTTTCTGGGGTTTTACAAGAAGTAACAGTGTTGGTTTTGACAGTAGAAAAGGCTCATTTTTCTCGCTGCCACTTCTATCACGAAGCAATTCAACTGGCTCAGTGGCAACCCAAAAGGGAAAGCCATCGATGTTGGATGTGAAAAGTCAGAGTTCTCAGCTGCAGAGACAGCATTCAGTTTCAGAGGGGAAGTCAAAGTCTTCATTTTCAAACTCTGCTGCTAATTCATATTCTAAACTCCAAAAGTCTCAGAAGAAGAATCATGGAGGGTTTTATGGCAAGAATCTGCAGGTAAACCACATTTTGAATGTACCGCCTCCTTATATCACCAAAGAAACTGCAAATATCTTTGGCTTGAGTTCTTTTTTACGTGGCAGCAAAGAAAAGAAGAGCAGGAAGTGATTTTTTTTTTTACTTTTTGTTAAGCTTTTGGTCACTGAATTTCACCACACAAATTAGGCGAATTATCTTAAATTTTAGCCTAATTGCTAATCTGTGAATTGATAGAGATAAGGCAGATTTTGTTTGGAGGCTGTGATACCATTGAACATGTCAAAACCTTAGGAGACAGAGAAACAATAGCACCTTCCAAAGTTGGTTCTGCCATTCTTGTTCATATTCTCTCTCTCTCTCTCTCTCTCTGAAAAGATATATCTCTTTTATTGTCTTATTGGTCCATATTTATAGCTAAATGATCAAAAACTTTTGAAGGGTCTCTTGTTTGGTTGCCTTTTTAATTTTTCTTCTAAGATGGAACAAACTTTGTTCTAACCAAAGGAGAGAAGAAAAAGAATTATCTTATTTGAAACTGGTTTTTGGCACTCAAGAAAGGTTCTTTAGATGAACCACTAAAACAATAATTCAACTAACATAAGTACGTCCATGATCAAGAGATTGTGAGTTCGACTTCAAATACACCACCTCAATTATTGTAGAACTAAAAAAAGAAAGGTTTCTCAAGATGGGACCATTGCTAAAGGATGTTTACACTGTCATGAAGAAATGACAAACCTTCCTACCTAAACCTAACTTTTCATTTTTCCCTTTCTCTCCCCATATTTTGCCTATACCCATATTTCAGGGATAATGTGGACCCGTGAAGGATTGATTCTCATAAAACCATATTCAATTAATGTTGATGTCATTCTCTCTCCATAATATCTATTAAGTTTGCATTTATGTCTCTATCTTAGTGATTATAACAAGGCCAAGATTTTTTTTAATGTCTACTTGAATTTGATGGTAATGGGAGCTGTCTCCTAGTGAAAAGTACATGTTTTACACTTTTACTGTAATTTATCATTTCTCTCCACAAACAAGTAAACACGTAACATCATCTCTGTTGCCATCATTTCATCTTTAGTGAAGACACATTCTATCAGCTTATAGTGGATGGTAGCTTTTTAAGTTGAGATAACATTACGTTAAATCACCAATCAATTCAAAATTTTAAATTGATAAAAATCAATATAAATTAAGGATCAACTCAAAACCTTAAACAAAAGGAAATTAATATAAATTGAAGATGAAACTCTTCAGCAAAGATTTGAACATACGACCTCATGTCCTGATACTATATTAAATCATGTTAATCACCGATCAATCCAAAAACTTAAGCTCGTAAATTGGAGTTAGTTAATTTGATTATATCTACGAACATAATGCACCTTTCAACTTGAACGAAAGATGTAAATGCATTTTCTTATGGAAAAAAAAAGGGGGAAATGCATTTATCTTTCTTCTTCCTACTCTTTTATATCTGGTTCTAATGTCCAAGAAGAGTTGAAATCTATAAAGTTATTGGATCTCTTTTTTCTATTCATATTCTTTTGCAACAGTAAGTTTTAAAGCTTTTCTACCATCTAAAGAAATAAAACATGGTACATAGATGAGGACAATGTATTATTAGCCAGCCAACTTAACAGAATAATAATATTTTTGACAGTACAACTAACACCCAACTATTCATAACATCAACGACTGCTTCACAACGAAAATAGGGAAAACGAAAGCAAGTTTCGATATGCTAAACAATATCGACGCACATATAAAAACACACTCTCAAGCCCTTGCATACAAGCAAACATATTAATGGATCTTCTCATGAAGCAATGAAATCAAATTCACCAGCATAGCACTGATAATAAGAAGATAACTCATCTATGAAGGTGGCATTAAGCAGCCAAAACTCGCTATAAATACCTTTGAAATGTTTTCAAAAGGAAGAAACTGTGTATTACTTGAAAGTTGCTCCATCATCTTGTAGGAGCTTCAGCTTCTATTGGGTGAAAACAATGCTTTGTAGCGAACAAGTTGAACCCGAAACTTCCGATGCTGAAGTCGAAGCGGATAGAGTTTCAACAAAAAGGTAAACATAAAAATTCAGCATTAACTAAATGAATGACTTCCTGGTGAACTGATGTTAACAACTTCCCAACCAAAGACTTGATCTCACTCAAATTGCAGATAAACTGAATAAATATGGTAATAGTAATAAGCTCATTAGAGATCTTCCAAAGGGACTACTACAGTTGCTTGAATGAGAGTACAAGATTTCCGTATCGAATAATCTCCTTGAATAACTGTCCTAACAAAAAGTGCCTTATCGAAACCGAAAGATCTACAAACTAATGATTATCTTCTCTTGTTTTCGCCCGGACTCACTCACGATATACAAAATGTGCCTTATTGAAACTGAAAAATTTACCATCTAGGTTCCAGCTATTCCTCCCCAACCTCAACTCAAAAAAGTTCTTTTTTTTTATATATTCGTGACTGTTTGAACCAGCTTACACGCATCTCGAAAAGCAAGAAATGAGAATTGGTCCACTTTATATGATTCAGGGAGAGCAGAACACGAAGATTACATTGAAATTTTAAGGAGCTCCAAATTCTGGCACTGCATTGTCCTTGGAAAATTAGGGTTCTACCTTTGACAAAAATGTATCGACCTCTCATTTCTGACTTTTGAAGCTACAAATAATGCAATAGACAAAGAATATATAAAAGTACTTATGATGAAGACAAAGCTCTCCCCTTTAGAGTGCAAAGATCTAGGTGATATGTAGTATAAAAAAACAGTTGATATGGTAGAAGAAACCCCTAAACCCTTGCATAGAGGTGAAGTTTGCCTTGCCCAACAAAAATAAAAGAGAGTGAACATTATGAACTCAAGAACCAATAAGCCTTGGATTGCATTTCAGCTAGTTAAGAATTTTACAGTGAAACAGAACAATCAAGATAAACTTGGAAAACAGAATTTACAGTTACTTCAAATCTTATTTTGCTAATTATTTACACATCCTGGTTTTGCCAATTATTATTACAGAAACAGAGAATGCATTACCACAACAGCAAGGGTTTCATCTCACCTGCATATCCAATTTAGAAATAGCAGTCAGCAAGCATCATCATATTCAAAGTGGAAACCAGCAATTCACAGAAAACAAATGGAACCTTTCAAGCTTCAGCAACATCTGCAACTTTATATGAATCTAGAGTAATTTCAGTCAGCAACAGCCCAGGAAAAAGTGACTGCACAAATCATAATGATGAGTAAAATTGATAAATCATGTTAAATCAACAATCAACCAAAAGCTTAAGTCGATAAGTTGAGGTAAATTTAATTATATTAACTAACATTCCCCTCACGGCTTAGAAATTTGAGAAATGCCCATTAATGGGAGAAAATAAGGGTAAGTATCAATCGCTTGCTCTAAAGACTGACGACGGACTATATTGATAGAGCACACGGCCCCATCCAACCAGGTTAGCAATCCGGTCAGTAATACCATCTCTGACACTCAATTTTGTCTCAGAAGACTTCTCCCTCCTCTAAACCCCCCTACGAGATATATATATATAATGACTAGGAGTTGGAGCTTCGCTCCCCTAATAACCGGGACACCACTAGCTCGTCCCTAGGCTTTCCTTTCACCCTCAAATTGGCCTTCTCTTCCTCAGCTTCAACCTTCCGGTGTTCGAGATGAACAAGTCTTAGTCTAGTTTGTTGAGTCCCTATTTAATGTAACCTCTTCAGAGGATGGTCTTCAATCTGTCCCGTCACGTTCGCCCGCTAGGCCGAGTCTTCGCTTTAGATAACAAAAAAAAGGTGTACACCCCTTTCCCTAACGGTCAAGTAGGTTTGCCCTTTAGGTCGCCAAACTACGACTAGAGTTTCGCCTTTCGGCCGTGCCAGTTGCATTGGGCAATCGGACCTGGGCGAGTCAGAAAGGCTTCAATGACTCAAGGTGAATATTAGCAAAAGGAGAGTGAGGATTTGAACACCAATACCATATTGAATCATGTTAATCACCCATTAACCCAAAAACTTAATCCTATCGATTTGATAAATTTGATCACATTTACTAACAAAAATCAATATCCGTTCAAACCCCATGATAAGAAAAACAACAAACAGGAACCAATTGAAAATTGATATCCCAAATTCTTACATCCAATTCCTTCTGTACGGCCCTAGGTCGCTTCTTAGGCCTCCTGGGCAGCTTACCAACCAGCACAGCAAAGTCTTCTTCAAGCTCCTCTTTCGACAGCGACACGATTAACTCGGTCCGATCTTTCTCCTTCTCCATTATAACCTTACTCGAAGATGAACCAAATTCCAAATTCCTCTCACCCAGAGGAGCCTTACAAGCCGCTCTACGAGTCCTCAAATTCCACGGCCTCGCCGCCGCAGATTCATCTCCAACCCCTTCATCAAGAATCGAAAATTTAAGCTTCTTCGATTCCGCTCTGATATCAAGCATGATCTTCTCCCTCATGGCTTCGATTGAAGTGCTTGGTTTCTGTTTGGGTCTGGCCCGAAATTGATAGGGTTTGGATTCGCGTTCGGAATTAGAAGAAACCTTCATACATTTGAGGAATCTCTGCGAACCCCATTTGAGATACGGCAATGAGAAGTTGTGGAGTGGGTTTGATCTTTCAGGCGTCATAGCCATGAGCTTGATTCGAGCTTTACGATTCTGTGCGAAAAATAAACACAAACCCTTGAATTGAAAAAGCTTCAGATTGCAATGGAAATGGAATTGAAATCGCGGGTAAATTTTTATGTATAAGAATGAAAGGAGGTGGGTCGGTTTGAAGTTTGAACTTCAGGTTGACGGGTGAAGGCTTTGGTGTGGCTGAGACTAAAATGTTGGCAGACTCCAATTCCAAAGCTTATTTTCGGGAAAAAATAAAATAAAATAAAACATTTTCCTCGTAACGGCAGGGAAGAGTTTTCCTTTTTTTTTTTTTTTTTTTTTTTTTAGATTTGATATTTGGAAGTTAAATCTCCCTTCCAAGTTCCAACTCTATTTATTTTAGGGAAACTGAATCATAAAATAATTGTAGATTTTGGTAAAATTGAATTATTTTATAGCTATAGTCAAATGTATGATATAATTAATGTATAGTATAATTTAGAATATTAATTAATATTTTATATTATTAAGACAATATTATTAGTATAATATTGTGTATTAATACAGTATTATATATTGATTATACCTTATAATTTTTATTGTTTTTTTTGTGCCTAGTTTTGTATATACTTTTTCAATTTCACCCATCCCTAAAAAAACCACTTTATTTTATTTTCAATCCAACCTTATTTTATTAAAAAGAAAAAAGAAAATTTTAAAAGTCAAAGTCAACACTAATTTGATATTTTATCTTTCTTCATCATCAATTTTTAATTTCATCATATTGCATTTTTGTTCCTTTATATTCTTTAAACCAGATTGATCAAATTTAGTTTTGTGCAATCTTTGTTTCTTTTGAAATTCTTGAGTTTTTTTATCATTATATTTTTTTTTATCCTTTTAAGATTTTAGGTTGTTTTTATTAAATTATTTGAGAAATGAGTGTAAATTTATAGTACAAATGGAGAAAGTTTTTATTTTTTTTTTATGACATTTGATTTCTAAAAGGAAAATATTATATATATATATATATATGTGCGCGCGTGTGTGTGGATTTTGAAGTAAGTACTTTATCTAGATAAAATTGTCTTTAGAAATAGTGCTATTTCTTTAATGATAAACCTTTTACTTTTTTTTTTTAATTGTATTTGATATTTGTGGTTTCCTTTTTTTTTTTTTAGTACATATTTGTGGTTTCCAATTTTCATAATCATTTATGAAATTGTCTTCAATGAAAAAAAAAAGATATCGTTAAAGATAAGGTTTATTTTTAATTTATTTTGGAAACAAAAAAAACATATATTTTGAATTGTTCCATAATTATTGTGAGAATTCAAATTTATGATCTCTTAATTATGTGTTGGTTAAACTATTATTCTTGTTAAAAAAGAAAAATGAAATTTTTTTTGTTAAAATACCATTTTGGTCCCTCAACTTTCAAAAATTCAATTTTGATCTTTCAACTATCATTTTTGTTCCATTTTTGTCCCTCAACTTTCAAATGTTCAAATTTAATCCTTAAACTTTCTAAAAAGTTTAAAAATAGTCATTTAGTTAAAAATAAAATTTAACCATAGTTAAAAGGGATGATGTGACATAAAACATTAAAAAAAAAAAAAAAGCATAAACTTACCCTTGTTTAATGTCTTTTCTTTTCTCTACAACACCTTCTCATTCTCTCCAAATTCATTTTTAATTTCATTTGTCCCTTGGCAATCTCTTTCCAGAAAAAATTGTACTAAATCGAAGACCCAGATCATATTTGACCCAATTGAAAAAAGTAAGAGTAGAGAAGAAATTAGATTGACACCTTAGCAAAATCTTAGTGATTTGACGATGGCCCAAGTGATGAACAAGCTCCAGATTGCTGGTTTTGAGGTGCAAAAAGACGAGTTCGACGATGTTGAAAGGGTTTTGGTTTTGTGGGAGAAAATGGTAAAGAGGGTTTGCAATTGATTTTGTTTCAGATTGAGGAATTGATTGCACAAAGGTTGAAGATGAAGTAGAAGAGGGAGTTTATTTGGGGATTGAATTGATGAAGAAGAAGGGTTTGGTGAGATTGGAAGCTAAAATTCGATACATTGGCTTTGGATCAATGGAAAATCAAATTACAAAGAAGAGCGCGGCAATGCGATTGAATTTGGAGAGAATGAGAGGGTGTAGTAGAGAAAGAAAAGACATTAAAAAGGGTAATTTTATGCTCTGTTTTTTTTTTTCTTTTTTTGAAGTGTAGGTGTTTGAGAGAGGGGTGAGATGTGAAAAAGAAAATGATAAGAATGTTTTATTATTTTTTTTATGCCAATCCCTTTTTAAATATGGTTAAATTTTATTTTTAATTAAAAGATCATTTTTAAAAGTTTTAAAAAGTTCAAAGACTAAATTTGGACATTTAAAAATTGAAGAATCAAAATTAAACTTTCATAATAGTTGAATGACCAAAATGGTATTTTACCCAATTTTTTTATTAGACCTTAACTTTGTCAAAATTGTTTCCAAAAAGAAAAAAAAAAATTTGTCAATTAAACTCTGTTGGGAGGTTTTATTTTTTTAAAAAAATGAGAAAAGATTTGAACCTCTAAAAGAAATCACAACTTTTCTCTCTAAATGTTTTCCATACATATCAACTTAAAGGATTATGTTAGGCACCGCCTTAATTATATTTTACGCGGTTCAAAGCGTTTCCATAACTTTTGAAGAGATTTAGTTGAAAACCATTTATATATATATATATATATATATTTTTTTTTTTTTTTTTTTCTCTTTATTTTCTTTTAATAAGACTTATTTTCTTATGAATTTCAAGGGAAAAAATAAAAATAAAAATTTTCAAAGTGAGGCACAATTGAAACCTTTCACCAAATTCATGGGTGTTTTATATAATATAACCTTTTTCTTGGATCAAATTACAAAATCAATGTTTGTTTGTTAGTTTTTTTTTTTTTGCAAGTCTAAAATGTCCATAATTCTATGTTTCTAATATATATGCCTTTGATTTTGTGAGTAGTAGATAGGAAATAATATATTTATTAAAATTTGTTTTTTTAGCATCACTTGAAAACATTAAAAACAAAAGTTTCTTTTAAAAATTCCTACTATTTGAATCTTAAAAAAAAAAAAAAAAAAAAAAAAAAATCCACAGGATCTTAGCCTAAAAAATGAATTCAAAATTGGAATGGCAGACAAAACACTTCATACCGACTTGATCATTGACACAACAGGCAACGACTCCAAAATCACATCAACACACGAAACTTGGAATCCAAAATGAAAATTATACAAAAGAAAATGGAAAAAAAAAATCCATAGTAGAATTGAAGTGGTAAATCGATGATGTTCTTCTATGAAGAAGACATTTAAGATGAAATTCGATTTTACAGTTGGCATGAAGAATATCTTGAAGGCATATATATTATAAAATGGATCAGCAAAGGAGGAGGAGGAGGGAGCATCTACATAAGACTGATATGCACAACGTTGTATTAGAGACGTAACAAAAAACCAGTTTCCTGGTGGAGGAGGAGGAGGAGGAATTGATGATATAATATGTACAAATGAAAAGCAATATATACTTTAAGTCACCGTTAAAGAAAATGTCTCTCATTCATTGGAAGATGGGCAGCCAGAAACAGCTTGTGGGATATCATTCTTGATTACTCGGGTGTTGTATGATCCACAAAACCCACATTTATGATATAGCCAATGGAACCTTGATCTGCCTTTTCGTTCACAGTCATTGCACAATACGTCCTGGATTCCACATCATCATTACACTTCTTTCTTAAACACTTTATGTTGCAACAAATTACTATACTAAACTAAACTAAATTATTATTATTATTTTTTTATTTGTTGGTGTTTAGACCAGTTTATGCACACTTCAACTAAAAGGGTGTGTGAAACTTGTTTAAATTCTCAGCTTTTCTGTCTAATCCATATTGTTTATTTTATGGCCTCCCAGAAGGGTGTGTGAAATTTCGAAGACTTTGCAGAAACATAATAAAAATAACACTTAGTTGGTAATGAAACTTCTTTACAATCCGAGTGTTCAAATATTTTAACCAACAACTGACTTTACTATATCTGGTTGTCAAGTTAACTCGTAAAAATTTATCCATTTATAATAGAAAGTACCTGGCAACGATCCCTATACTCTTCTGGTAGCTCCTCAGCAGCCAACAAGGCGTCAAGCATGCCGAAATAAACCTAAGCACGTGTCACAAAACAATAAGAAAATCTTATTGAATTTTGCTTTATATAGCAAATGACAACATAGAAGCAAGATGTTTAAGAGTCTCCATAGAAACTTGACACGTCAAGAACAACCTAGTCAAAATAACCAAACCTAATAAAATGTAAAGGAAGAGTCTAAACACTAAACACTACTAAACAGAGTACAGGACATTATAATTTTAGCCCTTTCGGGAACATCTGATAAAATCAAAATAACCAAACCTTACCGCAAGAAGTGTATTCTTAAAATCTTTGGTTACGGCAGATCAGCAAACAAAACCAAAGAATTTATACCCAATGTACAGCATCAAAAAAAAAAGAAAAAAAAAAAAAAAATGTGAGTATCTTTGGTGGTTTAAACTGGGAAGCTCCAACGTAATTTCAAGATTTAGGCTGATGTTGCATCGTTGGTTTAATAAACAGTTTCAGTATTCACTAAAAGAAGAGTAAAATGGAAATATTTCCTTAGTTTGTGATTTGATTACGCTAGTATTTACAAGATTTTCTGGAAAACAACGAAAATGCTACTTCACATGAGATTAAGCGTTTTTTTTTTTTTTTTTAGTTTTATAAAACGTGGGTTAGTTTAAATTTGAAGAATGTTAGTAGAGTAAAAGATGGGAAAAATGAAATACCAACCAATTTTCAGATCTAAACACTAGAGATAGTAAAACGCAGCGAAAGAGACCCTTACCGCCATATCTCCCAAGGACTTGCTGCAAATAGGACATGTATAATGGCTGCAAGTGTATGCCTACAAACACCACAATGTAATATAACATCAATATCCTAAACTCATTTTACAGAATAACAGCACACTCGCCATTTTTTTTTTTTTTAATTTAAATCATTCATGAGCCGTAAGAGAATAATTCAAACCTGAAAGCAAGCTGAATGCATGTAATGACCACAAGGTAGTGGTCTGACTGTTGCACTGGATGTAAACAAGAAATCACAACAGATGGGACAATTCGTCTCTAAACTTTTCTCCAGACACTTATGGCTTTCCAGCTTTATCCCAAGGCAACAATTGCAAATCATGCAATGGAAAAAATCAATTCCAAGTCCCTTCCCAACACGGCATAAGTTACAAAATGGGCAATGATACACAGACCTGGAGTACAATTGTCACAATGAGAATACATCAGTTAGTTTTTACAAATTTATAATTATCATAAAGAGAGCAGTACTGTGCTTTTAAAAAAAATGGGAAAAAAAAGAAAGAAGATCTAGATAGATACCTGTTCTAATTAAAAAAAACTTTTGAAATAACAAAATAAGAAATTAATTTCATTGATGAAATGAACCTACAAGGCAAGGGTCGACAAACAGACGAGTTAAAACATTCCGATTGGTTCAATCAGATGAAAGAGGATAGCGACAAAAGACATTATGTAAGGCACAAGAACAAAATTCCCCCATCAGTTGAACAAATAACGAAATCAATAACCTATATTAGCTTTCTGAATGAAAGGCCTATGGGCATTGGGATATTTATCCCCATATTTTATATCATCAATGAAATTGTTTCCTATTAAAAAAAAAAAAGCTTTTTGAAGATTCGTGGTTAGATGGGAGCTGACTATTTTCTTGGAGGCTACTGCTAATGTTGTAAGCTTTGTTGGGTTTGGTCATTTGGTACTGGATTTGAGCTTTCTTAGGCAGTCTAATGTTGTGGCTAGAATTGAGCGTTTTTGTGGGTAGGTCTGAACATATAATCAATTAGATTTTGATCGAGTGTTTTGTTGGCTAAATTTTGAGTGATTTCCAGTTGATAGGCATTTTGATCAGGCCAAGACTCTTTAATTTAAAAACTGACTTACAAAACTATCTATTGTGTAAAAGAAATTAGTCACTCCTATTTATTTATCCATAAATGTCAGCAACTAAGAATCAACTAAGAATTCGATACATAAACATTCCGGTTGGATAAGGACTGCCAATTGTCAGCCATGTATGAAGCCCTATCAAGCTACCTACTGGGTGAAAGAACATAGTCTATCCTGTTTATTATCCATAAATGTCAGCAACTAAAATTTGATCCATAACATTCCAGACGGTAAGAACGGCCGATTGTCAGCCATGTAAGACAGTCTCTTAATGCCACAGTCCATGTATGATGTATCCCTAATCTATAATCACTACATCTAGCCATTTTTTTATATCCGTAAGTGTCCGGGCTAACTTAAACGCACCTCAATAATTCTCACGGGCCATACCGCCAGACTCTACAAAATTTGGATGTCAAAAAAATTCATAGAAAATTTTTTTCTAGATAGATAGCCACCATGAATTGAACTCACCTCAAGGTTTCTTTGATCACTAGGCCAACCCACAATGGTTCACTTCACCTAACCATTAGTAACTAAGGCCCCATTTGAAAACTATTTGGTTTTTTGTTTTTGATTTTTGAAATTTAAGCTTATTTTTACTCAAATTTCTTACAATGTGTTCTATCTTTCCTACCATGTATCAATCTTTCCTTAAGAAAGTAGGTGAATGCTAACCAAATTCCAAAAACAAATTTTTAGAAGCTACTTTTTTTTGTTTCCAAATTTTGGTTTAGTTTCTAAAAATATAGGTAAGATGTCATTCAAGTAAGAAAATACACATGGTAAGGTAGTTGTAGGTTTAAATTTCAAAAACCAAAAACTAAAAACAAAATGGTTATCATTAATCTGAGTTGCAATCACCATTTATCAACCATTGCAGCTTGCAAGTCAAGATGTGAATGGATAAAAGAAAATGATATCCAATCTTGAGAATAGAAAATTTCACGAAATATTAACAACTAAAGCAGCCATTTGTATCTTTTCTGACAAATCATCTGATGTTATGTGCAAAATTGTTAATAAAACATTATTACCACATTATTCGTTAGATATCTCGCTAAAGAATATTACTTCCCCTATGGTCTACGCCACAGATATAGTATCATAATTTTTTTCTTAGAAATGAAATATAGTATCTTTTATTAGAAATGAAATATAGTATCATAATTATTAAAATGAAGTATCAAAATTTGTACCTTTCATCATCAAAAAATTTGCAAATATTGCAATAGTATTTCGCCATTGATAATCCATTGCAAGAAGGTGTTGTGCATATTGGTCCAACTGGTTGAACTGTTAGACAGTTCATACACATCATCTCCGATGTTGCTTTCCTAAAATTATGGGACTAAATATCAGAGGAGAAAACTACCAATTGAATGTGATGCAAGTCCTGAAACAATACCTGTCCATTGAGTGATCGCTGATATTGTCATGACAGAATCGACAAGTAAATAACTTTCCACAGCAAGCAGCAAGAAGCTTGCAGTTTCTTTTGTAGTGTTCACACCCAAACACTTTGTTGTCGGTACAGCGAAAAGATGGTGCTCGTCCCGCTACATCTTCACCATTGGAATTTTCTTCTACATTTTCTTGAGGTAATTTCTGCTGTGCAGCAATCCAACGACTGATTCAAAACAAAGCATGAAATTAATCTCACCTTCATCAGTATAGCAATGCATTGTAGTAACGTGTCCTAATCGAATTGGACTTAGATAAACATAATTGATAAAAAGCTCAAAAAATTATATCAAACCAAACCTGGTCATAAGATTCTGCACTAGATATGCTTTTCTCCGTGGATCGAGAGTCGAATCCTGATAAACCTTTCTGATTTCTGATTCAAGTTCATTTTGGTTCATGCGAAAAATATCTTTCCATCCAGGTTTGAACATTTGGTCATTCTGATCCAAGCTCTCAATAAGCCCAGAATCTGGAAGGAGAGAGAGAGATGTGAGACCAATATTTCTACATTACTTAACGGAGGAGTCATTGTTAACATAAGTGTGAGAACACTAGAATATGCCACAAACCTTTTTCAGGAACACTGGCTTCTGATGTTTCACCATTTAAAGAAGACGAAGCAGTCCCTCTCCAACATTCATTGAGCCATTCATTGAACATGGTGTTTTTTGTGGCCTGCTTCCACGTATCCATCAAAGTATTCTGTTCATCCTGAGTGAGTGCAGATGTCACCCATGGCAGCATTGACTGGAGAACTTCAGCACCAGTGGTCCCAATGATACGGCCAACTATTTTGTCTTGCTCCTCCACAGAGAAGTGTTTCCCAAACAGCGGCCAAAGTTCAAGTTCTTCCCTAAAAATATGCTGATCCAAGGTAACTCTTACAGATTTGCACATTCCTTGAAGCTTTGTAGCAAGCTCGTTGTACTTTCTATTACAATCCTTCCCCACCCCATTCACAAAGACAACATCACTCCTAGAAAAACTCTCATCCAACGAAACCGCATGAAGACTTTCGTGGAGAAGTGAAATCTCTGAGAGAACACATGAAATGTCCTCAAATAGTTTTTCCTCCTGTTTATGGTCTAGTGTATAGGAGTGACTCACATTATGCAATGCCTCTTTGGATTCAAGTGCGGGAAATACAATATCATCTTCAGCATTACTATGAGCTCTATATAACCCCCATAGAAGGCGAAATCTTCCAATAAATTGCCGGAGAAATGTTCCATCACAATCACCAAGTTTTCCAGATTCAACATCTAAATATTCCAGGTCCTTGCGTATAGCTTTGTGAAATTTAAAAATAGTATCAATGGGTCGTCCTGCAGACCCAACATCAGAAGAAGAACAGTCCGTTTCCCATGAAAAAAGGCTGGAATTGAGAGATGGTGCACAAGAGCTGGGAGATAAGGATCGCATAGACTTGGATGTGAAAATAGAACTCAACCCCAGATTCTTAATGTTTACCCCTAAAGCTGGAACTCGGCAGGACTGATCACAAATTTTGCATGGCATTGGGACATTTCGTATGGCTGGCCTCTTAACACTAACATTAGTTTCGGGATCAAATTTTGGACCTTCCCTTGCAATCAATGCAGGGGCACATGAACAAGATGAATGAACAGTGTCTTCTTCAATGACCCTTCGAACTGCACAACAGCCAACTGCTCTTGAAGACAAGCACAAACCGTTATTACGGGCCTTGCAAGCCCAACCAGAAAAGAGAGTCACCAGAGCAGCATCTTTAGCTGGAGCTGTTACAAAAAATTATATGCTATCAGAACGACTAATAATACTAATATTAACGAAAAGAAAAAAAAAAAGAAATAGTTGCAACAAAATTCAAAAGTCTCTTAAAAATGACAAACAAATTAGTTACATCAACAAACCTGCCAACTGCATGTTCTTGAGAAGATCTCTAGCTTCATCTTCTTTCAATGATCCTACCAGCCATGGCAAGACGCGTTCAATCAATTTCAAAGGCATCATGCACAAGCTTTGATACAATAGTTCCCGTTGCCTCTTGAAACTGAAGTGCTTTCTAGCAAGTGGAAGAACCTAAAACCAAGGGAATCAATATAGTTTCAACTCATTTTTTCAAAAAAATACAAGATACATTCATTTTCATAAGTTATCACATTTATTGTCTACAAAGGCACTACTTTATTCTTTCATGAAAATTGATGTTTGTATACTACTGGAGTGGAAATACAAGGAACTAGCTGCATGGTTTCATCCAGCCATTAAAAAAACTGCAGAAAGAAATTTGCAATAAGATGTCATATCAAGCAGGAAGGTGCACCTGAACTTCTTCATTATGAAAGTGCCTCTTAATGGTATCCATTATTTGATCAGCATGAGAACACAACTTCACGTAAAATTCAGCTCTTGAAGTAGAATTAGCCCCTTCGCTTTGAATATTTTCAATCAGGCGTCTAAACTCATTGAATTGACTTTCTTCTTCAGCATGCTCCTGGAGAAAAGAGAGCTCTCCATCTACTGCAGGAAAGATTACCTTGTCCTCGGCAATACTGTGATGTGAAGATTGGGGTGAGTAATACAAGTTTTGTTGAATAATTTCAAGAAAATTGTTGATCGTGATATGAACCTTGCAATAAAAATTTGCAGGACAACAACGAATAAAAATGAATATGTAAGTCCTTCCTAAAAGAAACAGCCAATTTATGGAAAGTTATTGCACTTATTATTTCTCTGGCCACAATTTCTTACTTTTGGCACTTTTTATGAAATCGATGTTATAACTTTTCCCCCCGACATGTTCCAACTTGTCTATGCTAAAGAGTGGGAGTAATATACCTATGAAAAATGCAAACTTCTGCAATAAATTGCAACCTCTCGTTAAATATTGATAGATTACTAAAGTTCCCAGAAAGCTGTATCTTCCTAGCCTCATCAGCTATGTCATTCAACTCTCTTTTGATGGCATTATGCCAGAACAGTATTTCATTGATCGGATGAGTTGCCACATAATCCAATGTATCAGAACTTGACTCCAAATATTTTCTTTTCCCATGGCTGGTCAATTCGCAATCACAGTTTACATTTTCTGTTTGACGGTGTAATGTATTAGTAGTGGGATTTATATGATTTCTAACTGGCGAATCGTCAAAGTGACTTGTTGATACGTTGTCACAATTTCTCGCTTCTGTCCAAGTAAATATGACCTGAAACAAAGAGTATCAGTAATTGCCTATGGATAAAATTGAAAAATCAAATGAAAGAAGCCGAGCAAAAACCTATAGGCTATACCTGTTGGAGGAGCTTTTCCTCAGGGATTACCGTGTTTAAACATTTCTGTAGATCCTGAAACTCATCAGGTGAAACAGATGATGAAAGCCAAGGGAGAAATTGAGCCATCATGTACACAGGAATACTGCAGAAAAACTGCCAAACTAGAGAGGCCTGCTCTTCCAAGGAGAACTTCTCTATAAGCAAGGGAAATACCTGGAAAATGAAAATAGTGAAGCTCCAAATAATATTTATCAGAAAAAATGCATATCACTAGACATGCAGCCAGAAACACATACCCAAAATCCTATGATCATTGTAATTTCCCATCCCATTTTAATAATTTTTCATGGACATTATATGATAATAGTTAAATTCAGATTCTTTTATTACACATACTTAGTAATAACGTGGATTGGTAAAATACTATAGGTAGTATAAATTTAGAGCATCTACGGTTTCATGAAGGTTGAGTGAGCAAAATTCAAGTTCTTCAACAGAAGTTTAATGTTGATTGCTATTAAACACTGCTTTGGTAAGATGGAACTCATTAGTGATCAGAGATTTTCATAAGATACTGGGGAGACATGGACAGCCGTAAAAGAGTACCTGCTCTTCTTCCTTAGCCATGTGCTGGCTCACAGATGTCTTTAGGGCACCAGTGCAGGATGCTAACTCCCTTGGGAAGCTTTCATCATTTTGTGTATTGGAATTAAGAAGCTCAAAAAGATGATCAAACAGATTGCTTTCACCTTTGTGTTCAAGGGAATATGTCTGTGCAACATTCTTCACACGAATATCAAGTGCAGAAAAAATTACCTGCAAGTTCAAATTTGTGCTTTCAGAAGTAAGGATTGTAGCAGCAGAGTAGGAAGAAAATGAACGGATCAAAACAAGGATCATTAGAACATCCTTCTAAGAAACAAGCAGCCTGTTCATTTTTATCAAAGATAGAATAAAAGGCTTAGTGTTGCAAAATAATATCTCATAGAACATTGAAACCTTCTTAAGACGGCTTCTTCTAAGTGACTCCTTTTTCGACCAGGAAGCAGCAAAAGCCACAAGAAATTCATGTTTCATCAAATCAAAACAGGTTCATATCCAGATAGCTCCTTGCATATTTAATTTTAGGTACAAGCTCATTAATGTTGAATCCTCAGTATGTTTACCATCCCTTACGAACTACATTCAGTTGAAATCTTTCCTTACAAACAACAGCAGATCTCCTGCTTTGATTGAAGTATTCCAGCCATACCAGACTCATTTTTCAATTTCTTGCGTTCTTGAAAATGAAAACTGATGCAAGACGAATGTAAATTGCCACTCATAAACTCCATAAAATAGTAAAAGGCGTCACAGAACTCTAAATGCAAGTAGACAATGAAGTTATGACAATCAACTGCCTAAATCAGAAAAGGTAGATCAAAACAACAAAATACACTCTCTCCATTAAATTATTTCTTCAATCCTACTTCCCTCCCAAAGAACATTCTGTTAATGGACAAAGAGACGTTAATGAAGCAGGCGATTGGACACAACGAACATTAGAATCAAGTAATTATCCTAAAGAAGATTGTCACATGAGGTCGAATCGTCTTTAATGGAATCCGCTTAGAAGAACACAGGAAATGAGATCTACCGAACAGTTTGCACAAGTTCAAAAATTCATCACGCATAAGCAAAGTGCCACTAAACAATACAAAAAAGTAGAATATAATTCTGGTTATGAGAAATTTTCAATTACTAACCTAGTTCAATTTCCACATTTCTTTCCCGATTCCTACGACTAAATCAGCCACCGAAAGGAGGAAAAAAAGAGGCTAAACATTCGAAGGAATCTAATCGATAATGCTAAATTCCAAAGAGAAGCAAAAGAGGCGAAAATTCCTACAGAAACGGATCAGAAATTTTACCTCGTCTTCAGCATTGGAGTGATGCTTGTAAATCGATCTCAAGAAATGATATCGCTCAAACAGCGGACGAATATCCGCTCTCTGGCCGGTAGCGAACGCCATGGCCAGCCGGTGAAGCGTATCGAGCTCATTACGAATTGCTTTGTGAAAGAAAAGGAAAATAAGAATCGGAGACTCGGAAGTCCTCAAACAATCATTTGGCGACGACGGAGACGCCGCAGAATCCATTTTATTAACTGAATTAGCCAAAAACGCCACTCCTCCGCCGCCGTCCCGGTGCTGCAGCCCTGTCAACGGAGTCGCCATCTCTCTAAAACCTCCCTTCGTACGAAATCTCTCACAATTTCTGACCTATCCAACACCTACCGCCGTCGTTCAAGAGCCAAATTCCGGCTTCAGCTCCTTGCTCCGCCGCTGCTACTGCTCGGAGTTTCAATTACTCTCTCGCCTTTTTTAATGTAAATTTCTCTCTCTAAATCTTTTCTTTTTTTCTTTTTTTATCTGCTTCGTATTATTCAACGGAGAAGAAAGGGTAGGCCTCGTTACGGTGATGTCGATAAGAATACACACAACTATGGGCGAAAGGGCCGGAAGAGGAGGCTTATATAGTGGGCTCGGTATTACGTGGATCAAAATGTTGCCTCCGTGGATGCTGATGTCACCTCCTTATGCTCACGTGATACCGCTTCCTGACACGTGGATGTCTTGTGTGAAAGATCATTGCTCCTTTGCCGTTACACAACATTTTGCCCCTTTCTTAAATTGCTACAAATATACATTTTTAAATGTTGATAAACATAAGAGTGATTTTTACAGTTCTATTTATTTAAGAAATAAACCTCATAAAAACTCAAACTAACCCTCACCACTAGAGGTAAAAAAAAAAAAAAAAAATTAAAAATGGACGAAACTAAGCGAAATTGATCTAGGTTTTTTTAGAATAATATTGAATCAATCAATTTGATATTTTAGAAAATCAAATCGATTTTTTATGGAATGATCAATATAAAAATCGAACCAAATCGAGTATATAAATATTAAGAAAAAAAATTAGTATGAGATTTGACAGAAGAACTTACTTAAATGTGAAATATAAATCAAAAGCAATATCAATGTTATGTTATTTCTCACAATTGTTGTTTTTAACTATGAAAAAAAGAATTCCAAAACAAACTGAAAATGAAACAAAAGATTGAAATAATGAATCCAATTCGAATTGAAATAAAAATTGAAAACCAAACAAAAATTGAACTAACGGTTTTGTCATTTATTTAACATCGATTTGAACCCAATTGTTAAAAAATTGAAGATATCGATCCGCTTGCCGATTTGACACAAAATCGACAAAAATCGAACCAAAATCACCCTTACTCACACGATTACTCCAATTCCAACATAGAGGGAGATTCTCCCACTAAAAAACTTAATTCCCTTCAATCACAAAAGAATATTATTGTCTAATCTCGATTTAGCTAAAAGTTAGCAACATAATCACAAACTATAATACAAGGAAAAATAAATCTTCCTAATAAAATGAATTAGATCACTAATATCAACAATTATATTAATGAATTTAATTCAATCTTAATAAATTGTCTAAGTCACATCAATAATAACCGAATTATTAGATTTCCCCAAGATCAAATGTAAGGGCCTAGACAATCTGATCTCCAACACAGTCTTCAGCTCTATTTAAAAACACATTTGAGGTTCACTATTTGCTTAATTATTTTTATGTACCTATAGTAATTTAAATACAAAATTAATATTTGTAAATATGTTGGTTAGAGATAATCACTGGTTCAATAAATAACTTATTTGATATTTATCTTGAATTCAATCCAACAAAATATTCTCTTAAAGATTTGATGTTAGCATTGTCAAAAGAAAATTTTTGAAAGATGGAAGCATATCACTTTTGTTTATTTGACTTAAGATGGTGATAGTTTAGAATATTTATAGGTTGTGAACAATACCTAAATTTATTTTTTATCTTTCTTTTATATCTTTTGTTTTTGTCTCACACTTCAAAAAAAATTGTTGTCCATTTTTATTTATCTTATAAGTGGTTTTAATCTTTCATGATGTTTGTTTCTAGCTTAGGTTTCTAGTTATGTCTTGATTTAAAGCTATGAGATGATATCTATGGTTTATAATATACAAAATATTGGTAATAAAGAGGCAATATATACAAAATATTTAGAAGAAACTGATTAAGGAGATTTTACTGGCTATTTATTTTTCTTATATATCAATTTACAAGTACCTTTCTAGAAATTTATAATGTGATAATTTCAAATAAGATTAAAATTTAACATGACTCCATTCAACAAAAGAAAAAAAAAAGATTTTTTTTTTTTTTTTGGTAATAAGCTTATTATTTTTGTAATATAGTAGGCAACCATTAAAACTTATGCAGATTTTACACCACAAGTCACATGAATGGGAGATATTTACCTTTTAGTTTTTATTTTACTTCAAAAAAGTGAAGTCTCTATCATCATTAAATGATATATGAGCTACTCTTCTAACTACCTATCTAGTAATGGTATCAGAGTTCCATGTGAATAATGGTTTTCTCAAATTTTAATCCAACCCAAGCAAGCACTTAAAAGGTTTCTTATCCCAAAAATTCGAATACGACTCAAGCGAAAGTAAGTTAAAGTAAGACATGTTAGAGATATTCACTTTGTGGTTTTTATCTCATATTAAAAAAGTAAAGAATTTTAGTCTTTAAATGATATATAAGCTACTTTCTTTATTACCAAATAATTTTAAAGTGAAATTCCATATTTTTTTAATAGCATGAACCCTTAAATAATTTATACAATGCATATAAAATAAAATTTGGGAGTTGTAAGTTAGATCTATGAACAAGCTGGTGAGGTGACAAGAATGTGCCTTTAATAGCTCTAGGTAATTATAATGTAAATAAGTAGCTGAAAGATAAAACTAACAAAATGGTAAAAATTGTACATGTCAAATGTGCCTTGGAAGTGCATGTAAAACATAGCAACTTTAAGTAAATATACATTTTTAAAAAACAATAATCAAAGATCGATATGACGCAATATTGACCAAGATAATAATTAAAATAACTTTAAATTTTATTATATGAAGTGGTTATTTTGATGTTGAAGTGAATTAATTTTTAAAAAATAAGTATAAAAGGTTAAAGTACATACAAAAATTAAAATTTAACATTATTAAAATATCAAATGTTAAAATGTTTGATTTCAAAACACATGGATTAAATAGAAACTATACCTAGACTAAAAATATACTTTTTTCAATAATAATATACTAAACTTATTTCCAAAAACATGGTTCATTTAATATGGTTTGCTTTAGAGATATTTATATCATTCACTAAAGTTCATTGATTGATTTAAGAAAAGAAAAGAAAAAAGTTTAAAACTTTGTTTATTTTTCTAAGTCAAATGATGCTACACAATAGTTGACAATATATACATCATAAATAAGAAATTATAGATGTTATAGGTGAGCGCTCGTGATAATTGATAATATCAAACATTTAAACCTTATCTAAATTATATTTTAACAAAAAAGAAAAACAACCAAAGTAGTTGTAGCATATATTCTTATTCATAGGAAATATGAGTCAATAGCTCATGAAACACATTATTGATAAAAATTGTCCTATAGTTTAAAATTTTGCTATTATCTTTAGTAATGCCATTATATGCATAACTAATTAAGTAATATTTTTCTTGTGGTCCACAATACCAAATGGAAGAGATATTTTAGAAGGACAAGATTCCAATTAATCATATCAATATTTTAAATTAATTGACCTTTTTTCTATTTTAAAGGATAGTATATATATATAATTGTGCATTTTATAAAGGCTACTTCTATGACTTGAATGAACAACCGTTAAAAAGAAGTTTTGTTTAAAGGAATCCTCCAATCCCCAATTGAACACACACAAAGTTATGTTAGAAGTTGAGTTAAAATAGCAATATAAAAAATAATAAATTAAAAAGTGAGACGAAGATAAGTTAGAAAATATATGTAAATGAAATTAAGGCCTCATCCATGCATTTTTACTAAGCTTCATTTATTGACCATATTCTCAGTTATCAACTATTATTTTACAATTTGTTTAAAAAAAAAACTTTTATTTTACAATTATGTCAAAAGATTATAATCCAACAAAAGAGGACGAATGGATGAGATAAAATACTTTGTCAATTTCTTTTAAAAAATATATATATATTGAAATTTTTTTAATATCAAACATAACTTTGACACCCTTACTTTTTTTAAAAAAAAACACAAATTAGGGGATGGACCCTACAGACACTATTGTTCTCAAATAATATAAAAATCAAATATTAATTTCTAAACAAGATAACCAACGTATCATCAATCCATTCGATGTCATTAAAAAAAGTTAGTAACGTGTTGGTTTCATTATTTAAGTACAAAAATGTGAGAAGTGAAATTATTCAATCCTATTGATAATGTTTTCTATATATTTTTTGGACCTAAAGATTAAATATATTTAAAATTAAAAAAATAATTATACCTCAATTAACATATTAAATATGTTAATCATCACAATATTTGTGTTTCAAGTCTTCTAAATAATACTACAAAAACAAAAAAAAAAAAAAAAAAAAACTATCTAACAGCCATAAAAGACCAAGGCACAAAAACTAACAACAAATTAGTTTCCATTTTGCATAATTTGTTGAACAAAAAACAGTAACAGAGTTGTATCTATTGCATTGACTATATATATTATTACTTTTGTCAAATCACCTTTGAAACTATGTATATTCTGGCTTTTTAACTGCTATTTTATTTTAAATTTTGCGTTTGATAAATTTCTTACTCTAAATTCTATAAGTAAACGTGTATACATCATCAAATATTTAATTTATTTGAAATCAAATTTGTTTTTAAAAAAATTACTTCGTGTTTTTAGTTTTTTTTTCTTAGAATACTTTGTTTTTTTTAGTTCAAACAATAATAGGATGGAAGATTTAAGATTTGTGTCAAATAAATTTAACTAATGTGACAAAATTGACCCAATGTTAAAAGTTAGAGAGATGTTAAAATATTATAAAATCTAGCTTATAATTTAAACTTAGGTTTATTATAAAACAAATAAATATTCGCATGTTTCAATATTATAAGGATTTATATACAAACAAAAATAGTTTATATTTACATTATTGAAACTTTAAAAATACTTTTTAAGCTAAAAAATGTTCAAATGTGTTGGATATCTCTCAATAATGGGTAGATTTATATCTTCTTTTTATTTAATAGGGGTAGATGTATGTCTAAAAATGTTACTTCAAATAACTAATGGATATAAGAGCATGCTTCCTAAAATGCGATGAAAATTAGTTGCAATCGTAATAAAAATTAAAAAAAAAAAAAAAAAAAAAAAAAAAATAAAAAACTCTCTCTTATCCCTAATCCCTATTTGAATAATCTTCTTTTGTGTTTCCTAGATTTTTCTGCGTTTGCAATTATAATTCGATTTTTACTTACCTCTAGAATGATAATTTAATAGTATACGAGTTTTTTTTACATTTAAATGTTATAAGGTCATGTGTTATGTTCTGTAACAATAATTAAAATATGTGTAAATTAGTCCAGTTAAGCATAAATATAGAAAATGGTAATAAATTAAGTAGGATTACTATAAAGTCGTTTATATTTGTATTTATAATTAATTAAAACGTAGTAACTACGTTTTCATTTTAAAGTCGACTATGTGAACCACAATATCAAATTACCTTTGATTAATTACATATCTAGTTTAATAAACGGGCCTTAAAAGTATTTCTGAAAATAATAATAATAATAATAACGGGCCCGTAAATCTGTGTAAGTAACATGCAATATGTCTCTCCTACAACAAAAAAAAAAAAAAAAAAAAAAAACCCAATATGTCTATAGTTTTTTTTAAAAAAAAACAAAAACAAAAACGTGAACTATGAAAAGTAATTAGATTTCCCGTAAATTTGGTATTAAATTAGTAACTGCAATTTGGAGATCCGTTGTTTTAATCATCGCTCGCACCGTTCCGTTATGTCTTTTTTTTTTTTTTATAATTCGAAAAGTGACCTTTCAAAACCGTCGGCCTGCTAGTAACAAAACTAATAATTGTGGAACTCAAGAAAAAATATATATAATAATAACCGTCCCCATTTCTCTTTTTCTTTGCTTTTTCTCTCTTAATAATAACGTATTTATGTGAGTTACATTTTAATTTACGTGTAACTACGAGATCGGTAATTCAAAGTAAGGTTAAATATTTGAGAAGGAGCTGGTTTATGGCAACACCCTTTTCTTTCTCTCTCTTAACTTAGTCGATTTAATTTTTAAAATAAATAACTAAGAAGAAAATGACATAGATAAATGTAGAATTTATTAATTCGACAATATTTTAAAGTAATAAAATATGAGTCAACTTTTTTTATTCACGAACTTGAGCTCAACCTATGCTGTGGAGAACGTGGGATTTAGTTAAAAAGAAAATTCAATAATTATGATTTATATATATAATTTTATAGTTCTCAAAGTGTCGTGGAGTGGTTCAAAACTTGAATTTTGAAGGTATGTTCCTTTCTAGATCTCAAATTCGAATCCCACTTGTGATATTACTCCTTGAATGTCTATATATGATTTTATATTTAAATTATTTATTTTAAAATAAGTTAGAGTTATAATATAGTTTTTTTTTTTTTTTTTTTAAAGTTATAATATAGTTGCCTTTGAAACTGTTGTGTATTTATAATCAATTAAATAAATCACAATAAACTATTCTTTTTTTTAGTACATATCGAGAGAGGGAGGACAAATATCAATTTTCGAAATTGAACCTGTCACGATGTTGAACTGGTTTACAACCAAACAATAAAGTCATTTATTATTATTATTATTTTGAGAAGGCAATGGATTTAATTTTAAAGTATGTAGAAAATGTAACTGAACATATATTCATACGTAATATAAGATTTAACTCGAAAAAAATTGATAAAATAGTAGTTATACACTACTACAATTTTAGTTTTCTATGACAATCTTAAATTGTCATGATTGACTTATTATGACAATTATTCCCAAAAATTTATTTTGTCATAGTATC
>JBBMKA010055836.1:5020-18351 GCA_037833695.1 Sechiopsis laciniata
ATTAAAATTAACTTTTAATCATTTCAATTAAAATTAATTTCAAATTAGTTGTAAGTTTAATGAAAGTAGGTATTAATATAGAACAAACTAGAACTTAGACCAAAATAATATGTTAGCAAAAAACCCACTTTAAAATAAACCAGATCTTTGCAAAAGTCAACAGAATTTTAGTTGGGTAAAATTCCAACAAGCACACAATTAGAATCTACATCACAACCCAAATCTGTAAGCATGATCTAGAAACCTTACTTTATTTTAATTTTTTTTCTTTTATCAAGGAATCTTGGGAATAACACATTTTTTTTCAAAAATAAGAAAAACATCATAGAATTAGTTTCTTATTTAAAAAGATTACTGTCTTTATATCACAAATTTACAATCTAATTGAGGCCCACATGTTTTTATGTCCCCTAGAGAATAAGTTTTGGGGACAGCCTGTTATATTCCATAAATATAATAAAAGTAGTTAATCAATGTAAGTGATTGGTATATAAATAGAGAAATTTTGTGAAGAAATCACACTACCAATATCTATACATAGTGATGTTTTTTTTTTTTTCCTTTTTTAAGAAAATATATACAGTAATATAAAACATCTAAGTTTGCGACAAAGAAAAACAAAGAATTGACTTCATGTCGGTAATTGTTTTCTTTTCCTTTTTTGAGAAAATATATACAGTAATATAAAACATCTAAGTTTGTGACAAAAAAAAAAGTATCGACTTCATATCGGTAATTTGGAGTCAAGTCTTATCATTCTTTGGAGGCGAAATATTTAAACAGCTAAACTAAGCCAAAGGATGAGTGATGTATTGGTTTTATTTGTTGGATGATAATTCAGTTTAATATTACGGTCATAAGTTTAATTTTAAAAATTGATATTTTACTCTCATTTAATCGACATCAATTATATCCTTTATGTAGGGTTTGCGTTCCTCCTCCCATAATTTATACTAAAAAAACTAAACTCTACAAATTACGATGTGTATTAGAAAACCGTTATAGTTTGAGGTCGATCTCCTCCAATTTATATATTTGGTTCAGTTCGATCAGGTTTTATATTGATTCTTCCATCAAGAACAAAAAACAAACCAATATATTTCCATTTTCTAAAATATCAAATCGAACGATTCAATATTGATTTTAAAAACCGAATCGATCCATTGAATCGGTTTGATTCAATTTATTTTATTTTTTTATTTTTCCTGTCACCCCTAAGTAATGATGGAGTGGGGTGAGTGGGGGTGAATAAGGTAAATGAGTATCTATTAATATTTATAATACCTTTTAGATATTCATCATACATAAAAAAGACATAATACAAAAGTCCCCTAGGGACGGCGAGTAGTTGAGCTGGATTTTGAATGTGTATTCTTTTCAAGGTCCTAAGAGTAAAGCTCCAAGTTTGCAAGTAAAAAAAAAAATTATTTCTAAAAGGCTATCTTATTAAAGACCTTGTTAGAAAAATCTAATAAAAAAGAGAGTATTTTTACTCTCCCTAATAAAAAATAAATAAATAATAATAATAATAATAGAAGATCTCTAAATTGTCGTATTCTAATGTTGTGTAACAATTTCTCGAATTTTAAAGTAGATAATGATGTTGTAAATAAGTTTGTCAAGTCATTCTTTCAAGCAATTTGTTGAACAATCATGTCACAATTTTATTCAAAATCATTGGTGTATATAAGAGCTTTGGTGGGATATGTTTCGTTTTTTTTTTTTTTTTTGAAATTGTGAGAGGAGGGACCACAAACTTTACATAGACGGTATTACTGTCTCAAACAAGATAAAAGTCAAATAACAATTTTCAAGATCGAACCTGTGATCATAGAGTTGAAATAGATTATCACCAATCAAGATATGATTTATACCTTAAAATTTATGATTAAAGATTTAAGGAGTTTTTTATTTAGGGTTTGAGGTAGATCAAATGTTCTTAATTTTTATTGGGATATCAACCCCGCCCGTAATCTGATTTACAATTATTTTAGTTTGTAAACTTGATTTATTAGAAGAGGTCAATTTTGAAATTTCACAATTTATAAATTATACTTCTTTTAATCATGCTCATCAAAAGTTCGGCCCACTTAAATTATTTGTGGGTTTGAAATCATCCTTCTTGGTTCAAAGCCCATTTCTACTGTTTCCCCCCTCGATCCAAATCCACATAATTTTTTTTAAAGATTTTTTTTTCTTCTTTTTATTCTCAAATCTATTTTTTCAAATAAATTAATTTCTCACATGTATGAAAAAACTAAATAATTCACTGTACACTCAAATAAGCCACGAATCAGCCAAAACGAGTCTAGTCTAAAAATAATTGTCATTTATTATGGACAAAAAATTTGCTAATTTGAATTCTCCAATCCACAAATATATTAGACTAATAATAGATAAGTTAGGAATCAAGCCAAAGCTGTTGCCCAGCTTCATACGTATAATATGTTAAATGATAAATGTATGTTTACTATCTAATAGGTTATGAATTCAGATTTATTCTCTTTCTTTTGCAAGTTTATAAAATGTTAATATAGTGATTCAAATTTAAAATGATTGACAATTTTGGTAATAAGATGTATTGTGGTTCTTTTGTTTTTTTTTTCTAAATTAATTTTTTAGTTGAACATTTAATTTATCTGTTTTTTGAACAAAGTTTTATAATAATTAGGGCAGGGAAATTTAGTTTATAGTTCATTTAATAATTATATATATTTAAAAATTAAAAAAAAAAAAAAACCTACACTTATTCATTCCCTGAAATTTATCTTGTTTTTCTTTTTTTTAAATTGATACACATGTGACCATGTTATCGTACACCTAAAATGATTGAGGGGGTCCCACAGGAAATATTATAGACGAAGCACAAGGATGGTCCAATGGCTGCCAGCCGTACACGTGTACGAAATTAGCAGCACCAAAGGAAGGCGAAACGACAACGATGGCACTTTGGTAAATATAGTAAAATACAGTAGTCTTTGACTTTAAATTAATTAGTTGTCATTTTCTTAATCAAAGTAGTATTCGCTCTTTTCAAATTTTGAAAAAAATAACCAATCATTTCTTACTTTTAGAAACTTTGTTTTTTGAGAAATTTATGTAACTTCCTTTTAGTAGAAATGTAATTTATTCAAACTAATCTTAATTAATTAAAAATCAACAAAGAGGGTCTAAACTTACATTTAAATAATTTATTTGAAATAAAATTTAAAACCAAATTGCTTACCAAAGGATAATATATATTTATATATTTTACTAAAGTCATATTCATACTTGTGTCAATTAGTATATCTAACTTAATTATAATAGTATAATTATTTTTTAATAATTTTTATTACATCCATGAATTTTGGAATCACTTGAAACCACATATTTGTCAAATATTTCAATTGGCCTGATAAAAAATTCATATTAATGACATTCAAATAAGTATGTTTAATTTATAACCCTTGAAAAAAAGTTTCACCTTTTTTATTCAACCATTAGCTAAAACTTATCAATAAGCAAAAGTACGAAATTCTTAGAATTGACGTTTATACAAACTATGCTAGTTCTTTATATTAAATGATAAACTATGTGACTTAAATCAATGGTATAATTATTTATAAAGATGTTTTCGTAATTTGTCATCTATTTTTTTAATTTTAAAAAATATAAGAATAAATCGCAAGTCGAATGGAACTAAATTTAAGGTTTTTTTTTTTTTTTTTCTTTTTTTAAGATGTAAACACACTTTTTAAATTTTAGATAAAAGTGTTTTTATATGATTTCTTGTAAACTAAAGAAAAAAAAAAGATTGGGGATATTGTTGCAAAATTGGGAAAAGAAATTTAATAACAAGTGGATCATGTTCAAGAGAATCTAGGCCAACCATCATTATGTGGTACCAACTTACAAGATTCTTTTTATTCAGTTAAAATGTAATTACTATAGTTGAAAGAGAAAGAAAAATGAAAAGGAATAAGAAAACAATGTGTGATGCCAAGATTGAGGGAGTGGACTGTTTCTCTTATTCTCTTTGATTGTGGACAGTGTTTGTTCAAGTTTTGTTTTGAAGATACTATAAACTTAGATTTATTATTATTATTATTATTATTTTAATTCTAGTATATATTTGAACTTAAGACGTCTCACAAGGGATAGATATATTTATACCACTAAATTAGACCCGTGTTATTTCTCTTATATTGATATAATTTAATAGTATTTAACATAGACTTCTTGTTATTTTTAATTTTATAAGTATTTGAATGGATTTATTTCATCTTTAACTATTTTTATAATATTAACCGACGAAATGTCATTTTAATTAAACATGGGCGATATTTGATTTGCTCCAATTTCTGGGTGTACTTCATACCCAAAGAATTGACAATTGTTATCCAAAGGTAAGTCAAGAGCACTTTTTTTTTCTAAAAAAACACAATAATAATAAATGGGCACATTTATTTTACAGCTGGGCAACCCCCAAAAAACACTAAATGATTGAAGATTTTTTTTCTCCTTACCTTTTTGGACCATCATATTAATAGATGGTCGTTGGTTTTTTCTAAATTTATCAATTAATTTTCAGCGACAATAAAAATTAAAAAGTCATTCTTGAATATGAGGATCTCGTTTAATTTTTTGTTTTTTTAATATATATGTGTGATTGTCGGTGCCGATTTTCGCACACCTCAATTAATATCACGGAATATATCATCTGATTCTTCAACATTCAACAACATTTGAATGTAAAGAAAATTCGTAAGAAATTAATTTATAGATAGGTGACTACCATGAATTGAACCTATCACATAATGGTTTAAGATCTCATTTAATTTCTACATGCATTTTATTTGAAATTTAAAGAGTATTCGACTGTTACAATAACTTACATTTATTTATTTTATTTTATTTAATACAAATTGGAAGGAATTGATTTAAAAAAAAAACATATTTAGAGGAGTACAATTTCTCTCAAATATTAACGAGTTGAAATAGATCACCACAAATAATCAACATGCTGCCAACCAATTTAATTAAAATAATTTACATTTAGAAGGCATATTATTATAATTAATAATTTATGTTTGAAATAAAAGCCGTCATAACATAAGATTATTAGGATAAAGTTGAAGTGCACTATAATAGTGAATTATTATAACTCAAACGTTTAAAGTTGAATCAATTTTTTTTTTTTTTTTTTTTAAATCTTCATGTTTTCTGGTCCACTGAAAAGGGACGTGGACACTCATCAACGAATTATAGGGGATAGTTACACGAATGAAAAAGAGTGAATAACATATAGGGATGTGTTGTGATAGAAACTTTGTTAGATAGGGATATTCATTATCCTAAGTGATAAGGTGTTCTATTCTAAAATACGCAAAAGGTCCAATCACAAAATCCTATAAAGCGAATGGATTAATGGTAATTGAGATAATTAATTATTCATTTGGAAATCAGAGCTAACAATACTTGGAATAATTAATTGTTCGTTTAGTAAAATTGTGGTATTTAACTATTCATTTGAGGATGAATGTTAGTAGCAGAGTTGAGTCGTGATAAATTTGATGTGGGGTTTAATAGAATGTTCGATAGGTGGTTAAAACTCAATTGTTTATCATAAAATACAAATGTACGTAGTTGTTTGATAGGTGGTTAAAACGTAGTTGGTTGTGGAGTGACTTAGTGATCAAGAGGACAATTTAAAGAGTTAAGAGGCTGATAGATTCAATCTATGGTAACTACCTATTTATAATTAATTTTTTTTACAATTTTTCACTTTTAAAAGTCATAAGGTCATAAGGTTTAATATATTAAAAATAAATAAATAATGGTTGTTTACCACTATTCTTCTTTAAAAAAATTAAAACACAAACAAACACACTTCCAATAATAATAATAAAAAAATTAAAATATGGGTTTTTTTTAAGAAGAATATGCCAAATTGAAAAATGATTTAGTCATAAATATTAATAATTATACCGTGTTATTATATGGTATTATTAATAATAATACTATATTAATACATAATATTGTACTAATAACATATAATATTGTATTAGTAATACAAAATACTGTATAAACAATAAAATAATACTATATAATGAATATTAATAATGCCGTATTTTTTACTATGAATGCAAATATTTTTAAATTTATCTAGATCTACAATTATTTTGTGAAATTGGACGATCCAACACAATTTCTCATTAAAATATTATTTTTCTTAATATATTTATTTGCTCAATTTTAATACATAAACTTTCAAATATTAAAAAAGAACTGTTTAAATTTAGTTTCAACGATATATTTAAAGTTAATATCAATTATGCTATGGTGTAAGTTTACAACAAAAAGATGAAGAGTCATATGAGTTTCAAAAAAAAAAAAAGAAAAAAAAAGAAGAGTCATAGACGAGTTAGAGAGAATTAAAAAAAAAAAAATATTAAAACAGTGAAATGATGATAGAGACAGATATATAGTTTTTTTTTTTTTTTTTTTTTTGAGACAGGAGACACATACATAGTTACACTCCATAACAATGATATAATCATCTATGTATAATAAAAATTAATTCTAATCTAAAGATAAGGTACAATTGGATTACATTTTTTTTTTTTGAGTACATATAAGGAGTGGGGGGGACAAATACCGATTTCGATATTAAACTTCTAACGCTCGTCTTGAACTGGTTTACAATCAAATAATGAAACCATTGCATTACCGATCTATTTGGTGGACTACATTAATTTTAATATTCTTTTTCTTTTAAATAACATTAATTCTAATCTTAACACTCTAACAAATTAGATTGGTGTAATATTATTAATCATTTTAATATGTACAAAGACAAAATCTAAACATATTTATGAATTTATGGAAGAGTAATCTTTATTTAAAAAAAAAAAAAAACAAAACAAAAACTTCTAGTCACTTTTAAGTTTTTTCGAAGTGCAATAATCAAAATAAATTTCGTCTTATTAATAATAATAATCAATATATTATTTTAATTCAAAAAGACTTTGGAAAAAAGAAAACAAGGTTATTAATAATGGGAAATGAAAATGGTAGATGGGGTGAATAATGAAAGAGTGAATGTTTGGGAAGGACTTGGAGGATGATAAAATCAAATGGCATGATCATCAAACGGACAGAAAACTAACACGTGTACGGATAAGGTTGAAAATAGTTCGAATAAAATAATGGTATTTTAGTAATTTTAAAAAGCGGTAGGGCTAAATTTAAATGGGCATTGATGAATCAAATATGTATTTACGAGAGGAGAAGAGGCCACGACTAAGATGGCGCAATTAATTTCCTAATTAATCACAATGTCCGGTGTTACTAATCTATTAAATAAAGTATTCAAATGTTTAAGCTTCTAAAATTTCTAAATTTGAACTTTATTTATCTCGCCAAAAAATAAAAATCTGAAAACACGTGTTTATATATTTTTGAGAAAATTAAAATTAAAATTTTAATTTTTAGGTTTGAAAGGTAATTTTAATTTAGTTTATAAATTTTAAAATTAAATATTTTATTTTTTAATTTAATTAATATTCATTTTTAGTCTTTCTTATTTTTTAGTTTACTTTTATGTACTTAATAACTTTTAAAAATTAAAATAAATAATTTTTTTTTAGTACAAATTAAAATAAACACTTCATCAGTACATTTAAAATTTAAATTATTTTAATCATCATTTTAGTCAATGTTAAATTATATAATTAAAAATTTATTATCTTAATGACTAAAAAAGAATATTACTAAATGTCACAAATAAACATGTTCAATTTTAAAATATATAGACCCAGTTAAATTTAATCTCAAATCTAAAAATTAAAATGAACAATTCCCCCTTTTTTTTTTTGTAGTGGAACAACACTATCGTTTTGGACATTAAACATGTTTTTTTAAAATATAGATTATGACATTACATATGTGATTTCTTACACATATATCAATTACGATTAAATTAAACTTATTTTCGATATTTATATATTACTTTTATCTTATAAAATTTATCATCAGCCGATTTTAACATTCACTGATTATAAATACCTGAATTAGTGATGTTTAGCCTTTAAAAGTTTTTCTTTTTTTTGAAACGATGTTTAGTCTTTAAAAGGTTGTAAACAATAACAACTAAATTGAATATTAAAGTATAATAGTTAAAGTTATAATTATATATATCATAGCATGATTGCAAGCTTTTAGCAATGATGATTTGTTCTTAATATTGTTGAATTTTGAGAACTTAACTTTATAAACCATCGAAGTAAAATTGAAAGTTGGGTCCTATTTGTTATTAGTTTTTTTTTTTTTTTTTGAAAACCTATTTGTTATTAGCTAAGTGCTCATAATTACTTGTTGTCTTAAAAAATTATTAGTTAATTACATTAAATTTAAGAATGTCAGATTTTCCTATCTAACATTAACAATATATTTTAAAATCACTTGAACATAAATGACTATTGGAGCTTTTGTCAAGGGTGATCCACTCAAGGTGAGGAGGTGAAAAATGAAGGAATGATCTACCTTCCCCTAGGATAGGAGAATATGAAAATAGGGGAGCTGTTGTTGGTGGCAAAGGTTTCTTCCTAGGCGAGATTGTCGTTGATGGAGTTTTGGTAAGAGAAATCGCAGATCGAGCCCAATCAAAGGGTGAAGAGGTTTTGAAATGTGTCGATCGAAGAAAGAGTAAGTGAGTCTCGAATTCAGGCGAGTTGACTACCCACATTTGGCGAGGTGGTCACATTATTAGAACCGTGTGTATTTAGAGTTTATTATCTATTGACAACTTGCTGCCTCGAGGCTTAAAATGGTGTCAAGTGGTATACTTGCAAGAGTTGTAGGTCGGTTCAAGACAACCCAATCTAGGTAGGACAAAAACCAAAGCTGGATATCTTGAACTAGGTTGGGTTGTGGTTATCCCGATTGGTCTCATTGAATTGATTGGGTTCTTGGTCCGATTCATAGCCTTAAAAGATGGTTCAAAACTCTCTTTTTCCCCCTTTTTTGTTGCCCTCTTGTTTTGGGTCATTTCGTGTTGTGACGTTGGTCCTTGAATTGTTGTGGATTTTGTGTTTTACTGGGTTTTTTTCTTTGGTTATTTCTTTCAAAGAAAATGTAGTTGTAGGCGATGTTGTTTCTGTTTAGGTTTAGCTTAAACAGATTTTTGGTGGTTTGTTCCTCGGCGAAACTTGTGGATAAAATTATCCTCAAACATTGTTTGGTTATTAAGTCGTTTAAGAGCTCGGAGAGATCCCTTAAGGGAATTGAACTTCCATTTATTAATTTTTGTGGGGGTATTGCACCTCAATTATTTTTATGGTCCACAGGTAATCTTCTAAAGTTTTTCATAAGTCAATTGAGATGGTTTTGACGAAGTTATTGTTGCCTCCTTTAAAATCTTTGTATTATAGTATAGATAAGGTCATTGATGGATTTGGACTTTTTGTTACTTAAAGTTATCTGCTTTATCAAATTTCTCTTTGGTTGGTCACCCTCCTTTTGGCCATTTCTTGAGTTTGGAGGATCCCACTTACGATTTTTTCTCGTATGGAACCCTAAGTTGTAATTATAGGCTTTGTTAGTTTATGAAATTTCTTTGTATAATAATAATAATAATAATTAAATAATAAATATAAACATAGACTACCCTTATAATAAAAAAGAATTGTACTATTGAACTTTATCTTCATCATTTGGTGTACTTCATGTTTCTTTGTCTTTAAATAATTAATCAATCGATTGATTGTTATTTTTTTTCTTTCTCCATTTGATTATTTTATTAATTAATAAAAACCATTTTCAAATCTATTGACTTTATTTACCTCATATTATTATTATTATTATTTTTTGCAAATTCAAAAGTTGCCCTCTAAACTTGAATAATAAACGTTGTAAATTATCCATTATAAATTAAAATGACTAATATGTAATGTTTTTTTAAGTACATATTGGAGAAGGGGGACTAACAAACTCTACATATAAAGAGGAGAGTGTCATTATAGTGTTGAACTGGATTATCACTAAACAATAAAATTATTACGTCACTACCCTTTTGATGACTAATATGTTATGCAAACCTTAAAATAGTTCCTTAAAATTCGTTACACATGAGAAAAATCAATTCCTAACAACCCACCCCCACAAGAAAAGTGAAAGTATTAAGACATTTTCTTGTAAACCTGCCAAAATTAAAAAGTATACGTTCAAAATAGTTTTTATTTTTTTTATATTCAACAACACAAATAAGAGTGGAAAGAATTAAAAGAACTTAATTTTTTTATTATCAAGTCATATAAGATTTTATCGAAATTCAATTTATGTTAGCTACAAATTTATGCGCTCAAAATAGATTCCTATAAACTTTGCCCCCATAATAGTTGGGGTTGGAGACTTCTATAACACATTTTGCGGTTTCATGATTTTTAATATGTTCTAGAGTGCAAATTGGGTGCAGCGGTGGCTGCTTCAATGATGATGTCAACATATGTGGTGCTTCCAGCACTACACATTATGATTTAGTTGTAGTTATGGTTGCACCCAAATTATTTTCTATATTCCATACGAAATGAGTAAAATTTGGATGATGCCTAGGCAGGACTCAATTTTTGCAGCTCAACTACATTCACCCATTAGTTGATGTATGTTTCCAAAACACTAAATTCATTTTTTTAATCTCTTTTTGCTTATCTTTTATTTACTTATGTTTTATTTTTTATTTTGTCAACCATTTCTCTCTCTTCTGGTTCTATTTTTTTTCTTGCTTTTCCCTCTTTTCTGGTTCCATTTCTTCACTTAGTTAAAACTTTTTTTTAAAAAACTTTTTTTTAAAAAACTTTTTTGCTTCTCTCTCTCTCTCTCTTTTTTTTTTTTAAATTTTTTTTATATTTGTCAACATTTTCTCTCTCGTCTGGTTCTATTTCTTTCATGTCTTTCTCTCTCTTCTGGTTCTATTTCTTTCTCGTGTCTTCCTCATTCAAATACATTAAGATTTCTTCACCAACAAACTCAGAGTGTTTGAAAAATCTCCAAAATCTAGAGCTGAGAATAAGATGAAAAAGAATCTATGTGGAGTATTCTTTTCTCTGGAGAAGAAAGTGAAATTCTTGGTTAAAACCAAGATTAGTTAATCTAAGTGAAGAAACACAAGAAGAAAGAGAATTAGAAGAGAAAAAAAAACCAGAATAGAGAGAAAAGGTTGACAAATTAAAAAATAAAAAATAAGTATATAAAAGATAAGCAAAAAAGACTAAAAAAATGAATTTAATTTTTTGAAAAACTACATCAACAAATGGATGGATGTGGTTGAGCCACATGTATAGGCTTCAAAATTTGAATCCTCCCCGGGCATCATCCAAATTTTACTCATACGGAATTTACTAATTTATATCCTTGAAACTATTTTATATATGTATTTAAAAATAGATGACAATCCTACTTCCACCAAAAAAAAAAAAAAAAAAAGACAATAATCAATATAAAATGATTTAGTGGTTAAGAGTGTTCTATGTAATTAACGATTATGAGTTTATGAAGTCTATCTACCTAATAATTAATTTTTTGAGTCAGATGATATGTACATTGGCAATATTTAAAGTGCCCATAACTTAATCCAATCAGTCACATGTATAAGAGAATAGACATCTTTTAACCATTATAAATGATTCTAGTAGTCTAGAGAACTTTTGAAATCAAAAGACTATAGTTTCATAATTAGTTTCTTTTACTATAGTAATTTTCGAATAATATGATAACTTAAATATCGATTTCCAAAATTGAACTAGTGATCATAATGTTAAATTGGATTACAACCAAATAATAAAATCATTAAATTTCTAATATTTCGATCTTAGAATGCTCATTTATGTACAAAAGAAACAACTATTTTCTCTTACCATGTTTTAAAAGTTGTTCTAAAAAACAAAACCAAAAGTCCAATGTTTATCAAACAAATCACCCATTAATTTAGACTACTGATTTTGGCATCCTCCTGAAAAGTCAGACAATTATAATTATATTATCTTTTGCAATCATAAATTTTCAAAAGTCCATATAATAAAAAAAAAAGTAATCAGCTATTGCATTTACCACTACAATAAAAACCACACACGGGTCTATGATTGTGGGAGAGGAATGGATTTAGTTTTAAACGTTTTCTTGCTTTTTATGACTTTGGAGGGATCCTATCCTTCAGTCGTCGAAATCTATATCGGTTTATTCCCCAAACACTCTTTAAAGTCACCCAAATGTGAGTTGATGATGTTTCTGAAACCTTATCATTTGGACTCTTCTATTGAAAAGGTTGCAGCTCAATCAGATTGCTCTGTCTATCTGTGCTTATTGATCTATTTTGCTCTTAGCTTTGGACGTAGACCTCTGTGGAATCGTGCTTTTGTATTTATTGGTGTTCTGTTTCTCGTGGTTATTAGTGTTTGTAATGGAGGTTTTATGCTTTTGGTTTGGTTTAAGGAATGAAGCAATTTTTATCTTTAAAAAAAAAAATAATAAATAAAAAATAAAATAGAGAGATAAGTACGGAATTTAAGAAATAAAGAATTCCGTACTTGGCAAAACATAAATTTTTTTATTTATTTTGCATCATATTATTATAAACTCCAAGTTGACGATTGTTTATTTCTTTAAACATTTCAAATCTAAATGGTGTTAGAGTTGGAGCAAAGTCTAATGCATTGGTAATTTTGACTTCATAACTAGTACAACGTTGCATTTTCTTTTCTTAATTATTATAAGAGTCGCTATCGCTTTCAATTTGATGTTGTCAAAATGTTTGATTTAAATGAAATAAAACCTTTTTTCATCAAGTAACTTTGTAATTAAGTATTTGAAAATTTGTGGTTATTAAAAGCGATTTAATAAATAAAAAATTTAATGCATAAGTAGATTTTTTAATTCAATTAGAGATTTGAATCTGTAATCACTTAGTTATTAGATGATATAAAATATCATTAAATTATGCTCTTACAAAAAATTCAATACTAAAAATTGTTAATATAAATAAGTAAATAGTTCTCAAAATTATACTTAGCTATTTTATGTGCGCATCAAATCTAACTCTACATGTAATATGTAGAAAATTATTCTCACGATAAGTGCCATCCTAAATTGAACCATAATATTTTGGATTCTCAGTCTTCTAACAATTATAGCTATGCAAATTTAACTTTGAGTTTACGTTCAAGCATTAGATTGATTTACATGTATATCTAGGGGTGTTCTTCGGTCGGTCGGGGTCGATTTTCTCCAAAAACCGACCTCAATAACCGACATTTCGGTTTTCTTAAAATAGAAACCGAACATAATTTCCAAATCGA
>JBBMKA010055857.1:0-14377 GCA_037833695.1 Sechiopsis laciniata
TATATATGATTGAACTATATTTTGTTGGTAAAAGAAAGATTAAATACTCTTTTGTTAGACAAGATTAAATACACTGTTAATCTATAAAATCTAACGTTTATATATCTGGACAAAATTACTTATGAAACTAGTTTTTTTAGATAAATGAAACTCGCTTTTTTTTTTGTACCAAAACTAGTTCATGTTGTTGCTCTTGATCTAGCTATATAAACAACTAAATAAATTTTTTTTTTTCTATGAATCTATTGGGTCAATTTTTTTTTTGAACCCCCTAATTATCATATTAAAGTTGTCACAATGTTAAAAATATAATGACTTTTTGCTTTATTTATTTTAAATTATAATGATATTTTAGTATGAGTTGGGAGTGGGACTACAGACTCTATAAAGAGTTTGCTTTTATTTATTAAAATAAATAAAAATCAAATATTAATTTTGAAAATTGAACTCGTGGCGTCAGCGGTCATGTAGAATTTTACCAAATAATGATTTTTTGTTTACTCTAACTTAGGAAGAAAAGTAATCTTTTTTACTCTATACTTCAATAGTTGTTATTGTAGTCCATAACTTCAGTCTCACTTCTGTTTTAAGACTTAATTGTGTCCCATCAAATGCATTTAATGATATACAAACCAGTTGCCTCATAAAAAATCCATATTGCTTTAAAGAAATTAGAAGATATCAAAGGCCAAATTTTTTTTTACTTTTAATATAGTAAACTTGCAAGACTAGTGAAAGTTAGGAAATAATTATAAAAATTGTCATTTTTTAAAAAATTAACAATTATAATTGTTGTATTATGTCTTGAACGTGCTAATGCCTTGCGAAAATGTATTTATGCATTCTGTTGCGTGAACGCATGTCAATGCGCAAGTGCATTCTGTGTTGCATGTCTGCATCCTCTAATCACACTCCGCAGTAGAGCATTCTGTTTTCGCAGCGCGCGTCTATGTTCACATTTTATTTTATGTTTATGCATTTTGTAATAGGGTTTAATGAGAATACATATATAAACTCGAATTAAACCCTACTCTCATTAAACCCTAGCCGTATGATGATATACATTCTGTAACTCTGTAATTTGTTCTCCTAAATAAAATTTCGTCCCCTCTCTGCCCGTGGACTAGCTAACACTACGTTAGTGAATCACGTAAATTTCTATGTGTTTTTTCTTCTCTCACATTTACTTTATCTTCATTTTACGATTGTTGATTGTCATTTTCATAACAATAATAATTGGTATTAGTAATACTGTATTAATAATATATAATACTATATTAATAATATATAATATTGTATTAATGATTATTCATAATACAAAATTAATAACTATAGATACAAATATTTCGAATCCCCCCTCCTCAATTGTTGTAATCTAAAAAAAAAATATACAAATATTTTAAAATTTGACTATATTTTTAATTATTTTGTGAGAATATAGATGTCCACGGGGCGGGGCCGGGGAATGGCTTCTCCGTCCCCGTCCCTGAAAAAATCCTCATTTTTTTTATTGGGGATCGGGTTCCCCGCATGGATTTTTTTTCAATTATTTTTTTTTCTTTTTCATTTTTTATATATTTTTTGGATAAAAAATTCAACAAATTTGATTTTTTTAAAAAAATATCAAGAAAATATTCATATGCATAGAAAATATCATCAACAAATATATGTTTATTTGAAATTAAAGGAGTAGAATTAAGAAAAAATATTATAAAAAATAAATAATAAATCGGGTGGGGATCGGGGAAGGGGAATACAATCCCCATCCCTTTTTTCTCCCCGTCCTCGGCTCCGTTTCCCACGGAAAAATGGATATCCCTATGTGAGAATAGTAGATCGAGTACAATTTCTCCAATATATATTGATTTTCTTAATTTAATAGTAATTAGAAGTAGGAGATGAACACACACATACTTATACTATATTGATTTGTTCGGATCTAATATTATCAACTTTATAGTGTTTTATATTTCAATTTATTTTAATCCAACAATAATTGAAGTGAACGGAGATTGAAATTCGTAACCTTTTGATTAATGAGTTGTACGATGCTCATAGACTCTTGCTAGTTTTTGGCTATATTTCAATTTCCATTAATCTTTTCTTCTTTCTCCTCTTTGCTACATTTCCTTGCCTCTTTTTAATTTCTTTTCCTTGCATTATAAATGTTGTCCTTTTTTCAAGTCAAGTAGGGTACAAGATTCGACATTTTCACATTAAGTTATACACTAAGATTATACTTGATTCAAAAATCACATCAAGTTATAGATATCTTACTTTGAGAATCAAATATTTTCGGATATGCAAATCTAAAATGGCCAAATATATAGAAGCAAATAAAATCCCCCACGTGAAAAACAACAAATTAAATGGACAAATTTGAAGCCACAGGCATGGCCAACAATTATTGTCCGGCTTAAAATAAAATAACTCAATTTTGTAATTTCTTTTTGAGGAGAAACACGATTTTAATTTTCGACGCAAAAAATCAGATAATCCAAATCACTAGCTTTTGCTTTTGGAAAAGTAAGACCAGACATATCTCATGTGAAGCTCGATTGCACTTTGTTTGAAATGATTATTAGATATTACGATCTTCCGAATGAGTATTAATCGACAAAGAGAGAACCGGATTTTGCACGTATAATAAAAAATGGGAAAGTATTTTGATATATAATACAAAATCAAAATTATTTCATTTGTAGCAAAAAATTTAAATTGAGTTTTATCACCGATAAATTTAATCAGTAACAAAGTTTGCTGAGTTTTATCACTTTTAGAAATTATGTGCTATAGATATGAATTATTTTAGAAATTGTGCTGCAAATATAATACCAGAGGTAGAATATGCTAATGAGGGTAAATTCTCGAGAGAGAAATGTTATATGATTTTATAAAGATTGTAAAAACTTCCTTCGATTTTTTTGATGTAGAGTAGTGTGAAGATCCTTGACAAACTTTTTGAAGATTGTATCTCTTTAGTTTACTAATTTGAGTTGGATTCGAACTTGTAAATTGAATTCCAATTGAACACCCACTTAAATTTAATGAATTATAATATCATATTAGATAAATTAGGGGTTCAAATTTAAAATCGATTGACTATGAAATAAGTAGTCAATGATCTTACGTAAAGATTGTGAGATCACAAAGCTTAAAAGTTTTAATTTTTATTAATCATTTTTTCTTTTTCTTTTTTTCATTCCATGATATTGGAGGATATTCAAATTTGTAACATCATGGTTATAAATCTTTTTCCAAATTCTTGTTGTGTTATAAACCTTTTTAATTCACATACCTAGCTAGGATGTGTTTACGTAGTACAATGTATTGGGTTAAAAAGTAGAGAAACAAATTATGTTCAATAAAATAAATAAATTTAACAACTAAGATGATCAAAATTGTTTATGGAAGCTTATAAGAATAGGGAAAAAAAAAAAAAAAAAAAAGTTTATACCAATGAGTATAATATTTTCAAGCATTTGAAATACAAACAGAAATCATGTGAACACAATTTTTATTTTATTTTTTTATTATTATTTTATTTTATCTATTTCGTGTAATTAGGAAAGTTTGAAAGAAAAAAATATGATACAGAGGGATAATAGTTTGTACAAGATTTATTTAATAACCAATTTGATATTTTAAATATAGATTATTATATATATTGCTTTTGTATGAGTAATAATGGTGGAAAAATATACATTTGTGCATACATACATACATATATATATATAAGTAAACATCAGTGTCTTATTCTTTCAGAAAAAAACTTCAGTGTCTTATTCTTTCAGAAAAAAACTTCAGTGTCTTATTACAAATGTCTTGATTATAATTTGTATGGATATAAGAACAAAATTGTAATGAAGGTGTGCAAAAAAATTTTAACCATAATAAAATACCTACTGTTATAAAATGTTTTATTTTCATTTTGACTAAAAGATAATCACTAATGTCAGAGTAATCGTTGAACCATATAGTTATGAGTTTGAATTTTCTAACCTCTAATTATTATAATTTAAAAGAAAAATAAAAAAGATAATCACTAGAAACATTAAAGAATGTCACATTAACTTACATAGGCAAGAATAAGTTTTTTTTGTCATGGAAAATTATGATTATCAATATAAATTATTATTTAAAGAAAGAAAAAAAAAGTCTATGATTCACATTGACATGATAGGCCAACCAACTTTATTAATGCAAGCAAATAAATTAACAAGAGAGAGACAAATAATCAATATATTTTCTTAATAAAACTCGTGATAAATTATTACAAAGACTTTATGATGAAATATTGTATGCAAACAATAAACTTATTTGTATTTATTTAATAATTTATAGAGCAAAGTTTCAAACGTTTGATTTTTGAACCAGATGTTCCACTCCAGCTGAATGATATAATCCCATAATATATTAATAGAAACTTGTTCCTCAATGATTATATTTTTTTAATATAAAAAATATATAAACTTTTGAAATGTCACATCTATATTTTAATAGTATAAAATCGATGTATCTTAAAACACACACACACACATATATAAGATATTTTTTTAAACATATAATTGATAAAATTGAAGTTTTTCATTTGATTTTAAGGGGTGTTTGTTTTGGGTGGTTTTGGTTCGATTTTTATTGGTTTTATATCAAATTGGCAACCAAATCGATATTTTCGATTTTCGAAAAATGAATCCGATCAAATGTTCAATAAAGTATAGAATCATTAGTTCAGTATTTAATTAGTTCAATTCGGTTTTGAATCTGATCTAATGTTCATTTTTTTTAATATATCAAAAACTACATTTTTCATAAAAAAATTCTCATAAACAATAATTTTTTTAAAGGTTGAAAGTATTTTTGAACTTATTGAAAATAATTTAATGATGTTTTTTACTTGAAATATAAATGAAATTAAAATTATTAAGGTACTTTCGTTTGAAAAATATATTGACATTTTAAGGATAAAAAAACATTAACTATAAGAGATTGATTTTCAAGACTTTAGGAATTCTTTGAAATAATAAAAGGAATATGACTTTATAGGACTTATTGACAATATATATATATATATATATATATATATATATATCAATTGGGTTTGGTTTTTATTGGTTTTTTATAACGAAAACTAGAACCAATCCAATATTTTCGATTTTTTTTTAAATTACAAACCGACATGTCCAACTTTGTGCTAAAAAATCGGTCCGATTCGATCCAATCCATTAGATTGGATTGGTTTGATTCGATTTTTTGTTGCACCTCTAGTTTGTTTGTCATATTTAAGGGAGTAATACTTGGGTCTTTACTACTAATGACCCAAGCCCTCCTTAGCCACACTGATATCCACAAATTTAACCTATTTTTATCCACATTTTCCTAAACCCAAAAAAAAAGAGAAAAATTTGTGGTCATCAATATAGGTAAGGAGAGCTTGAGTTCTTACTAGTAAGAACTCAGGTATTGCTCTATTTAAGAATATTTAGATTGAGAATTTACTAAACTCTCTTTGAAAAAATACATCCAAATGAGTTTTTGTAACTATTCAAAATAACTCATCAATTTTACTATTAAAAAAAACTTCTCATTTCTAATCATTTATTTATAACTACTCAAAATAATTTATAATTTTAAACTATTCATTTTTAATCAATCAAAATAACTCATTTTTAACCATTTATTTCTAATAATTATTTTTTTAACTACTCAAAATAACTATTCATTTAAAATCTACATCCAAACAAGTTTTTTTACTCTAACTCCTTTACAAAAAAACACATCCAAACAAGTTTTTAGCTACAATTCTTAATTTTTAATGACTCGAAATAATTCTTTAAAACTAACACTTCATCCAAACACCTCTTTAGGGTAATATATTTCTTTCTTTTCTTTTTTTTAAAGAAAATATATCGTTATTCAAAGCAAAAAGAAACTAGCATCCTTACAAAGTAGAGATAATATAAAGGTTGAGAAATTCCTCTCCAAAAGAACGAACTTTGAGTATGAAAAATTTGAATCAAGCAAGTAAAATAAATAATTTTAATGCTTCGTAGGTAATTAATATAAAATTTCATGCATGCTTCACATGTTCTTTCTTTAGGTCTTAAGTATGTTGGGGACAATAATAAAAACAATTAAAATATCTTTATTGGAAGTACATAAATTTTTATTGTTATTGTTTATCAACCCATGATGAATCTGATGTCAGGCGATTTAATTTCTTATTGGCGACCATGAAAAAAAATTATAAAAATCAAATTCACATCAAATTTTTAAAAATTATGGAATAAATAAGTAATTTAACTTAAGGAAATTTCATATAGCTATTTAGTTTGGACAATCTTTTCTTACAATAATTTATTTGTTTTTTAATTTAACAATACGGGATGAGTGAGATATGTTATCTAAAAAAGAAAGTGCACCATATTCAAAAAAAAAAAAAAAAAAAAAAAAAAAATATATATATATATATATATATATATATATAAATATATAAATATATATTGTTGAGATATGCTTGAACGCATCAATATCCTGCGATTAGTAGGCGGGGGTCTTGCTGTCCAGTCAGCAAGCGAGGATGCGGGGGCAATGTCCCCGTTGCGAAAACATATTCCGCATTCGTATGCATGAATGCATCTGCTTTCGCCTAGTGCATCTCAGGTACAAATGCATCTCGCATTGCTGCAATGCGTGCTGCATGTGTTTACGCATCAGTATTTTGTTTAATGCTTACGTATTCTGTAAATAGAGTTTAATGAGTATATATATAAACTCAAATTAAACACTAGTCGTATTATAACATTTATTTTGTATTTTGTATCATTCGTTCTCCTTAATAAAACTCCGCCTCATCTCTACTCGTGAACTAGCTAATACGACGTTAATAAACCACGTAAATTTTTATATTGTTTCTTCTTCTTTCTCATGTTTTCTTTATCTTCGTTTGGATTTGTGATTGTCATTTTTATAACAAGTATATGTTTAAATTGACTAGAGTAATTAAATAAAGAAATTAATAATTAATACAACCACACGTTCTACATGAGAACACAAAAATATAAAGTAGACTAGGCAATCAAAGCAATCATTCCAAAAAATAATAAATTAGAAACTCAAAGTCTACTTCTATAATATTACAATTCTTACAATATTTGATATAAGTTACCTACAATTATTGTCGGTGACCTATTAATTTAATTGCTTCGTGATAATCTAATTTAATATTATAGTCATAAGTTCAATTTTAAAAATCTATATTTGACTCTCATATTATTTGAGATTAGTAATGTCGTATATTATTATAACAAGGATTAAGAATGATTATAATTGATATAAAAAGATCTATAAAAAAATGGTACGAAAGATTATAAACTAACCAACCAATTAGTATAATCGATAACTCAAATTTAAGTTGTATTACAATAATCTAACCTAACTTATCCTTAAATGAATCCTCAAATGCCCAATTATTAGATAATTTTGTGGGACTGTAAAGAAAAAAGAATATAATTTTGTGGGTGGAAATGCAATTTTTATTAAGTAGGGTCGTTTTAGCATTTTCACAAAATTCAAGGGGCCACTAATTAAGAGCACGTGACAGGTGCAAATTTGAAAATTAAACAAACATTTTGGCACGAATATCAAAAGACAAAACTATAAGGACTGAATTGCAAGAGAGGAAAGCAAAAGCAAAGGAAAACTTCAGTGAAAGGAGCTTTATTAGACATGTCGTTTTTATATTAGTAAATTAAGCGTTATTTTTTCGAACAGGTTTTGTTATTATTATTATTTTTGTTTGAAAACTGTTTTTTTTTTTTTTTTTTTTTTACATGAAACTGATTATCTTTTTTAATTTTCAAACTCATTTCTCATTCAATGCTTACATTTATAATAAATTGTCTGGCAAATCTCCCAACCTAAATATAGTGCAATATAACTTTTCATATATAATAAAAAGATTTTTTTAAAAAATCCTAATTTTTTAGAAGAAAATTCTTGCATAAATTTTTTTTAAAGTATATCTAATAAAAAGACGAAAAATACATACACATGATGAATTACATCAATTGTAATTTTATGGTTACTAAATTATATAAGATATTAGAGTTCTGTTTTTGTTGGTTACATCAATTAGTCTTCTAGGTGGGAAGCGCAGTTTATTATGTTAATTCATTTTAATTTCACGAGCACGAATTCAAATAAAAAAATTGGTATTTAGAAAAAATTAGTCTGCTCTCTTTTGTCTAATTAATCATTTTAGAATTTCCAAAAAAAGTTCAAATAATTTGTTTTTTTTTTTTAAATTAACCATTAGTTATAGTGAAAACTCATAAATACACCCAAACAATTTAAAATATAAATTACAAAAGTAAGTTGTCATAATTTTTTTAAAAATATCATGATAATAGAAAGAAAGGAACAATTAATTTTAAGAAGAAAAACAAAATAAAACGAAATTATGAAAGTTGTTAGGAAAAAAGAAGAGGAAATGACGAAAATAGGCATATTGAGTTTGTTTTATAACGCGGGAGGAATTAGATGAATTGATTATACCCTGCTTTTTTCTTCTTCTTCTTCATCTTCTCAGCGATCGAACAAGCAATTCAGCAATGGCGGATTCTGCAGTCGAAGTTCTCACCCGAGCTCTCTCAGGTCAAATCTCTTCATTCTCCTTCTTCTTCCATTATTACTCTGCTATTAATTTTCTGTCTGTCTCTCCGTCGTTGTAATTTCTGTTTCCTTCTTTTTCCTCTCTTGATCGCAAATTCTACCGGTTTCTGTTTCTCGATGTTCATTTTTCTTCATTCGGAATATAGATTGAGTACTATTTTTGAGATTTCGATCGGAAAATTAGTTAATCTCTTTAATCTTCGTCTGAGAAATACGATCTCTGTTGCGATTTGAATATCTCCTGATTTTTTGTCTCGAAAACTTTATGAACTCCTTGGTCCTCGCCGGAGAAGTACAATTTCTGGCAACGATGACTGTTTCTCTGTTTTTCATACTCTGTTGCAAAAACTTCTTGAATTCTCCGGCCGTTCTGTTAATCTGCATTAGCTTTTTCAGTCTTGTCCAGAAAGTTAAAATCTATGTACTGATCGAATCAACAGAAATTTAATTTAAGTAAATAGTCGTTCTCAAATTTTCTATTGGATATTTGATAGGGATTTTGTAGTTGTTAAAATTACTTTTGTTTTCAAAATTCATCCCAAAGATATCTTTAATTAATTATTAAAATTCAATTCAATACGTTTATATGTTAATTTTTGTGCAATGAAAATTTACTTACATAATTAAAAACATGTTTCCAACTCATTTTGAATATGTTAAAAGTGATTTAATATTTGTGTGGATTTGAAGACAGTAGTATCTTATCTATTTTCAGCAATAATTTTATGTAAAATTACCTTTAGCACCCTTTAGGTGTCCAATTTTATTTTTTGTAATTTTAGTTTATTAAATTGTTGGCAGCAATTTAAATAAATGTTGTTATTAGGCAATTACTTTATATATAGCTTTGAGAATTATAGACATGTACATTTGTATTTTCTTTTCTTTTATCTAAATTAGTCTAACAGTCAAAATGACATTAAAACACCAAAATATTGTAAATTCAAGTGATAAGAATTACCTTCCTATGAAATTCTTAGATATCCTCATATTGTAATGTTAGACCGTAAATCTCATAAAAATAGTCAAGTACATGTAAGTTGGTCCGGCCATAAAATTGTTTTGCTAACTTCTAAAGAAAGATGAAATCATTGTTTCTTAGTTTTAAAAGTTTGACAGGATAATTTTAAAACATTGCTTACAGTTAAATATGAATTGTAGAAATTTGATTAATTTTTATTGTGAGTGAGAAGAAAATAACAACTTTGAGATATGAAAAAAAAAAAAAAAAAAAAAAATCAGGGCATGGAATAAATGAGAAGGCAATGATAGACACATTGGGAAAATGGGATCACGAGAAGAAGACACTCTTCAGAAAGAGTAGTAGCCATTTTTTCAATGAAGATGAACGCTCCTTTGAACGATGGCAAGAACATGCCATGCGACTTCTCAAGCATGAATTCATGCGCTTTAAGGTATATCCTTTTTCTTTCTAATTTTTTTCACTTTATGATCATTTTTATATATGTCATTAATTGTATTTGCTAACAAAAATGTTTTAAATCCCATTATGCTTTGAAAGGGCCTTATCTTTTGATTGAAATATACAGTATTCCATTTTGGTACTTACATTGTTTGTAATTAAAGGAAAAAGTCTTTGGTGGATGACAAACTGTTTTTTTCTAAATTTTGTATGTTTTCTGATTGGAGTGAGCTGCACATAATAAAAATATCTTACATGGAAAAAGTAAGAAAATCAACCAGCATTTGTTAGATATGTGGGTTGTTTCTGACATAATCAAATTGTTTTGAGATGAATCTCCTCTGTTAAATTCAAGTAAGTATTCAATTTAATAAAAATAAAATTGATATCTTTTAATCTAAAAGTGACACCATCTTAAAAGACATGTAAATGATTTACATTGAAAAAGTAAAAAGATTAATAATGAACATTTATAAAATAGACAATTAATTTTGAGATGGATCCCTGCACTATTTAGTACAGGCTGCCCCTAAATATTGATATATCATATTAGTTTTTCAATCACTACAATATTTTCACTAATGTTCTCTGAGGGCAGTTTTGTTGCTAGAGATCTTTTAAGTATATACTTCATTGGAGATCTTAGATTTGAAATATTTATGAGTGAATTTAATTATAAAGTCTCTTGTTATCTTTAGGATCATTTGCCCTTTTTGTCAAGCACGAGTGCTCTAGATATGTAATGAGGGGAAACTCCCCATTCTCGATTATAATTAAATAATAATAATAATTAACAGCTTATACAAGTTTTTAAATGAATGGTTGGCAATTTGATAGTGTTGATACATTTTCTAATTCGACAATACTCATTTGGTAACATAATTTTGCATATGTGAATGGAAATAATAGAATGCTGTGGTGCTATGGACAACACATCCATGGGAAAGAGATGCTCGTTTGGTGAAGGAAGCATTGGGCAAAGGGCATGACAGTAATTACATCAACATCCTAATAGAAGTGGCTTGTACCAGAACATCTGAGGAGCTCTTAGGAGCAAGAAAGGCCTACCATTCTCTGTTTGATCTTTCCATTGAAGAAGATGTTGCCAGCCACATCAACGGCCCTGAACGCAAGGTAATTTCAATTTCTGTCTATTTTTTTTTTTTGTCCTTGCAAGTTTAATGGTTTCAACTTCTTTCAAATGCTTTACAATTTCTTGGGTTTTCGTACACAAAATTGAAACTTTCGTATTTCTTCGTCGAATAGATTAAATTAATTCGCAAGTATTTCAAATTTGTCTGGAGTTTATGATGTAGATTAAAAACATAAAAAAGGAGAAATCTCTCACAATTACATTATAGTTTCTTTATTAAGGATTTAGATCAATTAACAAAACAGTAAAATTAATTTTACGGAAAGAGTTGATGACGTGTTGGTTTCATTATTTGGTGGTAAAATTCTATTGAATATGACGTAGTATTCTTCATGTAAGGTTCGTGGTCTCATTCTCTCAATTTGTAGTCACAAAGAGGGTAAAATTAGTTTTTTTTTTTTTTTTTTTTTTTTTTTTGTAATTTTAATTTATCAATATTGGAATTTGAAGATTCAAACGTTTATCATGTGGTTACTAGATTTCGTAAGATACCTATAAAACACTACTCTTGCTGGTAGGGTAAAACTAGTTAATCTATTAATTAACTAAAAGTGACTTATTATTTAATTTGGGTAAAATATAATTTTTTTGTCTCTGGATTTTGAGTTTAATATCTGTTTAGTTCTTATATTTCAAAATCAAATACTTTTATCTTAACATTTTAATAATACTTAATTATAGTTTCTCATATAACAAATGGCTAAAATAATGAGTAAATTATAATATATTTATGAATCAATTGACATATATTTAATTTTTAAAAGAAAATAAATATAAAAGTAAATTAAAAAATATAAATATTTAATTTAAGATGTTTTCCTAGCATCATTAATACATCAACCCATTTGAAAGTCTTAAAATTGATAAATGAAATCGACAAAATTTAAAATTTATGAACTAAATTTTAACGAAAAAGAAAATTTAAAAGTGCACTAAGTTAATTAAAATGGGAAGAAGTGAGTGATTTTGGTTTTGCTTTTGGAACAAATACAGCTTTTGGTTGCATTAATGAGTGCATATAGATACGAAGGACCAAAATATAAGGAGGAGACAGCAAAGTCAGAAGCAAAAAAACTTGCAATCGCAATTAAGGAATCAGCCATTAAAAAAAGCAGTCTCATTGAAGACGACGAGGTTGTGAGAATACTCTCAACAAGGAGCATACACTTTCTCAATGCCCTCTACAAACACTACAAGGAAATCTCAGCAAGCCGCACCATTGATGAGGTACTTTTATTTGAAAAAATCTCTGGTTTAATTAAATATATTAAGCTCTTTTATCCATTTTATATGACCATTTGATTAGTCTATGTTTTTGTGGTAAGTTTTGTTCCTAATATAATCGAAATTTGAAGTTTCATAGAGCATGTTTGATTTTAGGGAAGTTGAGTGGGTGTGGAAGAATTGACTTGTTTGAATATGATGTTTCAATGGGTGGTTTCACGAAAATCTTGTTTAAATAAAATTGTTTATATAAGTGATGTTACAGAAAAACCTCATTTAGATAAGTGTTTTGAGAATGAGTTGTAGATTTTTTTTTTTTTTTTAAATTTGAATAAATTAAGATTGTTTGAAGAAGAATTTGGAATGAGAGGTTAGAGCGAGGGATTGGAATGTGGGATTGAGGGAAGTTTTTTCTACCCCTAAACAAACATGGAGTAAATTTTACAGCATTTTCCTTCTCTCAATTTTCCTTTTATGAGTTCTTATTTAATAACTATTTGATTTTTAATTCTTTGAAATCGTACTTGTTTCTCATCTTTTTTTTTTGGTCATGGATTTCATTTTTTAAACTTAACATTTGAAGTCTTAGTCAAATTTAAATGAAATAAAAATAAATTTTTTGGGTATTTTAAAACATACTTGAAAATACCTAGAACTTAGAAGGCTTAATTTTCTAAAGCCAAAAATCAAATAACTATTAAATTCAAGTGGAAACATTAGGACAGATTTTAAAATTCTTTGACCTTTGTGTCTTATTTTTAAAAGAGCAAATTTATTTATAACCACATATTTTTATTACAAAAATATAATTGAATATTTCTCTCTCTATCAATCAAAATAAACTTTTATAAAATAAAAAATAAATAAAAAGATGTGGCTTATAATGGTAGTAAGTATACCCAAAATACTTATCAACCCTTACCTAAGTTTGCTCATTTTTAAAATATATAAATGTATAGTATAAATGTAACAATAGCTCAATAACACTAATGGATATCTATGAGGTCATTAGTTCTCAATACAGAATACCTTAGTATCATTATTCGTATTAAAACTATTATATATTTTTTCAACCACGAGTTTTTCTTTCTTCTATTAATTGGACAGGATCTTCATGGAAACTTGAGGCTTCAAGAGGCTGTACTATGCTTAGCCAATCCTGTAAAATATTTCACTCACGTAAGTAAATTTCTACATTATAAAATATTATTTCCTTATATACTTATAATTAATTAGCAAGTTTTTTTTTTAATTATGATATAATTTTCTAATTTGTGGTTATAGATTTTGGAAGTGTCACTGAAAATTGACGCAGAGAAGAAGGTGAAAAAAGTATTGACTCGAATCATTGTGACAAGGGCCGATAAAGACATGAAGGAGATCAAAATTGAGTTCAAAAATCAATTTGGAGTTTCATTGGCTGACAAAATTGAGTCTGTTTGCAATGGCAGCTACAAAGATTTCTTGCTCTCTTTGCTGGCAAGATCAGATTGATTAATTGCATTCTTAAAATGGTTTTGAAAAATGGGCTGCTTTTTTTTTTCACTTGGAAAGATCCATATTTGTTGTGTTTAATTTATGGACTGAGTTGGTTGTTTTTTCTTTCTTTCTTGATTTTCTTTCCTTTGCTTTATGGGGTTGTTGTTCTTCTCTTCTGCCATAATAAATCCAAACGTTTGTGACAATTGTTCACATACTTGTTTATTCAGCTTTAACCTGCCCCAGCTTCAATTACACCAACTCAGTTTTTTTTCTCTTTTTATTACTGTTATTTTCTTGCCCACTATTTTTTTTTTCTTTCTAAACTTCTCTATTTATTTATTTTTATTCAAATATAAAATTTAAAAACTATTTCAATAGAGAAATGAAACCAATATCTCCTATTGTCCAAAAAAAAAAAACCC
>JBBMKA010055916.1:0-18336 GCA_037833695.1 Sechiopsis laciniata
AAAAATATTTAATGAGATTTTAAGGTACAATACCTAAAGTTACTTATATACTAATTCCCTTACAAGTAGAGTAGGCAGGTTTTTATCTCTTATGTTATCCTTGAATTCTAAAAATGATGCTTAAATCACAACAATTACAATTACAACCGCAAAGTTCAATAAATGAAATTTCACAATTTGAAGAACAAAATTATAAAATTAAAAAATATTTAATGAAATTTTAAGGTACAATACCAAAAGTTACTTATATACTAATTCCCTTACAAATTTATAGTAGGCACATTTCTATATCTTATGTTATACATGAACTCTAAAAATGATGCATAAATCACAATAATCACAAAATAAAACCAAAAAGATTAATAGATGGAGTTTCACAATTTGAAGAACAAAATATAAAAGCAAAAAGATCTAATGATGTTTAAGACACAATAACAAAAATTACTTTTCTACTAATCATAATCTCTAACTCTCTTTGATTTATCTATAAAATAATTTATTTATTCTCTTTATGGATAAAAACATTCAACCTCTACATTAAGAAAAGAGAAAAAGGAAAGAAAATAAAAACTAACCTTGCAAGAACTTGAGATTGAAAAATGGTAGCCAACACCAAATTTACAAGGAATAGAAAAGAAAGATGATGAAAATGAGTTTTGAAGAAAAATAATAGATTTTAGGAAAATGATTTTATTAAAAAGAAATGAAAAAAAAAAAAGAAAGAAAGGATGGAAGTGACCAGATGGTAAACCCAAGAAAAAGAAGAAAGAGAAAAAAATTAAAAAAAAAAAAATTAAGTGCCACGTGGCAGTCTATAGGGTACCATGCAGAAATTCCTGTAGGGAAGTATTACCCCAATAAGAATCCCACCAGTACTAGAAGTCAAGAGGAGCCAGAAATTAAATCCCCAATTTGCTTCTTTTTTTAAAAAAAAAGAAAAATCCCCCAATTTGTTGCATTTTGTTGCATTTTTTTGTTCACGAGAGGGAAGAGAACTAGGGGTGATTTCGGTTCGGTTTTTGTCGGTTTTGTACGAAATCAACAACCGAACCGATATTTTCGGTTTTCAAAAAATTGATCCGATCCAATGTCCAATAAAGGATAGAACCATTGGTTCGATTCGGTTTTGGATCTGATCCGATGTCCAATTTTTTTTAATATATCAAAAATATTTTCATAAAAAAATCTCATAAACAACAATATTTTTAAAAGTTGGAAGTATTTTTTAACTTATTAAAAATTATTTAAGCATGTTTTTTACTTCAAATAGAAGAGAATTAAGAAAATCTTCAACACTTAAAAAAATCTTCAAAATAATAGAAGGAAGATGACTTTATATGATTTATTGACAAAATATGTATTTATTTGTAATCTCAAAATATATATATATGTGTGTGTGTGTATACTTCGGGTTGGATCGGTTTTTATTGTTTTTTTAAAACGAAAACCAAAACCGATCCAAAATTTTTGATTTTTTCAAATTACAAACTGATATGTCCAATTTTGTGCTAAAAAATCGATCCGATCCATTTAATTGGATTGGTTCTGTTCGGTTTTTCGATTTTATGTTGCACCCCTAAAAAGAACGGTGTTGAGAAGAGAGAAAACAATAGGAATGGAAGAGAATGCTTGAGAGACAAAACCTTTTTCATCCATTTTAATGGACAATTAACCCCAATTTTTAACCCTAGGAACCAATCTTAAGCTTTTTTCCAAAGTTGGAGGATTAAAATTGAACCATTGAAATTTCAGGGACCTAAATGGAATAATCATCATACTTGAGGGATCAAAATAATATTTTAACCTTTTGTTTTCTATATTTTTAAATCATAAGAAACCAAGAGAGGGAAACCTAACGGTGTGGAGGTTTCAAAATTGAAAAGCCTCAATTAATACTTCAAAGAAAACTTCCACTTTTAGTTTCTCTTAATTAAAATTCTAATCAAAATAAATATTTTGGTTTTGAGAATCAATTATGAAACTGAATGTTCTATTTGTAAAAGAGGATTATTCAACTTTCCATTTGTATTAAAAATGCATTTAAGCTTAATTATAAACAAACCCTTATTTAAAAATAATTCAGTAACTACCCAATTATTTTTAATAATTATAAAAGATAACTTCAATCCCAAATCCACAAAAAAACTCAATATATATCAATTTACTAAAAAAAAAAACTGAAACGAACAAAACCAAGGAAATTACAATTACAAATAATGAATAGAAAATTTCATGTTGTCGCAGTTATTTTTTTATACATATAAAATTCCCTAAAATCTATGTTTTTCTGTCATACTAGCTACGACACGCTTTTTTTTTTTAATTCCTATGACATGCCTATTATAACTTTAAATTGACAATGTTTTTATTCATAACAATTTTTACGTCAAGTCACATTTAAGTTTTTTTATTTTATGTTAAATTTCAAACTTTAAATTGTCCAAGTTTTTATTTATAATGAACTATTATTAAATTCAGTTTCGATTAAAGATAGCTTCAAACTTTATAATTAAAAATAAATTTTTTTTTTAAAAAAAAACCACACATTACCATTTCACCAAAATTCACATCCAAATACATTATTCCTACAACTCCCCCACAAAAAAAAAAAATCACATTTAAACGACCTATTAGCTACAATTCTTCTACAAAAATCTACATCCAAACGATTTTTAGTCACTCAAAATCACTCAAAATAACTACTCATCTAAACACTCCCACATTGTTTATGGATCAAAATTGATGATAGTCCTAAATCAATATAATTGAATTGTTAAATCAATACTATGATGAATGACTATTTCCATCTGTGATCAATACCTTAGGGGTGTTTGGTTTTGTATGAACCGGTAATTTAATAGTTAAAACTATGCAAGCTAAATTTCAAATTCAAACTATTCTTGCCCTTTTTTCTTTTATTTCAAACCATAAGTATAGTAAGTGTAGTGGCATCCATGCCAAACACAAGTGTAAAAGACAGAAAACATAAAACAGGAGAACCTGCATGCCAAAAAATAATCAATAAATAAAATTAAGTCTAAATGGAGTTTATGCACCAAGCTCCACTCATGATCTCTCTAGCACCTCCCAACTAACAGTCTCGATATAGTCCATTATATTTTCAATAATTCGATATGAATAATTGGAAATGAATAGTTAGAAATGTTGAATTATTTTAAGTAGTTAAAAATGAAGAACTATTTTGAGTAGTTATAATATCTTGTTTGAATGTAATTTGTTTGGAAAGAAGTTCCTAAATACTTATTCTAAATCCTCCATAAACTCAACAAACAAACACCCCTAAGTCTATATTCCATCACTATTCAAATTTGACTTCTTTTTTATCTTGACAGGTCAATGGCCTGTCAAGAGAAATTTAAGAAATTAAAGGTAAGTTTGGTAACGCTGCTATTTTATTTCTTCTTTTGTTTCTCAAATTTATAATAATTTCCATTGTTTCATTTCTATTTTTATAAGAGTAAGACGTACTTGTCACAAATGAAATTAATGTCACAAGGATGGTGTCTACAATTTAATGTCATAGATGAATTTTAAATTTAAAACCTTTAGAGAAGCATACTTTTAAAGGTCAAGTTTTTGACCATTACCCCACTCTTTGAAAAGTATATGTTAGAACATAAATATTGTTTATTTCATTGAGATATTAGTAATTGAATCACTAAAGAATTAATAGAGTAGGTTGACATCTTCACTTCTACATATTTAAATAATCATTGGCGTCCGATAAAACATTTAACATCTCCCTAGAATAGTTATGTAGCATATAAAATATTATGTTGATGGATGTGTCTCTTGGAATATAAGATAGCTAACTAAGCAATAATTAAAATCAGTTTTAAAATTTAAAAACAAAGAGGCAATAATTAAAATCTCATTTATTGGTTTAAAAAAACAAACTCATTTAATACTTCAAGGAAATTCTTCAAGTTTCTATAATTTCGGCCCAATGATTCTGAGACCTCTGGTTTGAAACACATTTATTATCTCATTACCGCATAAAAAATGGAGTCTATGAAAACATAGCTTAATTGAATATTCTTAATTAAATTAGTTTATAAACAAACTGAAGTCTAAAACTATGAGCAATTACATGGCCAAAGATTTGGTAGTAAATGTCACAGGCTGCTGCCCAAGATAACCAGAATAAATACCATCTTCAAGACGAGAAATAGAGTACACACAAATCCTTCCGTTCTAGAAGGTTAATTTCTAGCTGTGGACTGGCCATACCAGAAAGTTGGTATTGCCAGATCTCTACTTGAAAGCGTCGAAGAAACTTACAGCATCATTTAGAGCCTCGATAAAGTAGTCCACGTCTTCTTTTGTGTTGTAGAAGTAAAGGCTAGCTCGTGCGCTCGCATTGACGCCGAATGCCCAATGGAGGGGCTGTGCACAGTGGTGTCCCGATCTGATCGCTACACCGTGCTACATAATAAATAAATCAAATAAAAATTTAAGGATCATAGAAAGTAACTGATTCACTCAAGTTTGTACGATTTCATAATGTTGGTCCCGAACTCCATAAGACTTGAGAAGGGTTAAAAATGGAACTTTAATTCTACGTTAGTTTCAAACGTCCATCGGCATTTCTTTTCAATTCTTAGTTGTTAGAGTCCTTTAATTCTACATCAAAACTAGTTCAGTTATCATAGTTACATTTTTTGTTATATCGTGATTGTCTAGGCCAGCTTACACGCCTTCAACTATTCTCGTGACACAAACCATCTAATCCTACAATAATTAGTTATTAAGGAAATTAGTAGAATTTAATTTCTAAGAAAGTGCACTATAGATTAAACCCATAACTGTTTAGTTTCTCAAAGTCCAAGACACGCTTGACCTACATACGAGTAACTGATGTTAAGTTCGTGTATATCTCTTATGTGTAAGTTCATGGAACTTTAGCTTTAAGGTTAGGTTTTGTATCTTAGGCTCTTAGCTACTTTATAATGTAGCTCTGTATCTCATATGCAGTGTGGCACAACAATGTAGCCTACATTCTCCTCTCTCTTTTCTCCCACTATTATATCTCTAAATTCTCCAAACCAACATATGATGGTTAATTATAGTTACATTTTTTATTAATCATTCAACAAAAAACATTGAACATGTTTAAACCTAAATACTAATCAAGTAATAAAAGTAGGAAAAATACAATAATTATGATAGAGATTAAAAAATGGGGTTTAAAGCTTGAAGAAAAACTTTGGTAAGGACCCAAGTCAAAGATGTCTACACAAGTCTCAGATATACCTGTTGATCAAGAAAGGTTGCAATGTCCGTTGGATGAATGTCTTTAACATTGAAAGAACACAGAGCAGCACGTTGAACATTTGATGTGGGAGCCGGGCCGTATATGTGAATGTTAGGGATGGCAAGAAGGCTTTCATATAGATAATTCGCCAATTCTTCCTGTTTTGCAGATAGAACCTCATTTCTGTTAGACTTAAGTATCAAAGCTAGTAAACATACACTTATCATCTCATTCTAAATTTTATGTTTTCAATTTCGAAGTTCCTAGTAAACTAGCTTTCTGTTTATATCCCTATATGAGTGACTTATGTTTTTTCATATCCGAGTGAGTGTCCCGGCCAACTAATGTGTACTACTACTACCTCGACTATCTTCATGGGACAATCGTCTGATCCTAGTATATTTGGTTGTCAAGAAAACTTGTAGAAAACTAATTCTTCGATAGGCCCACCTAGGAAGCACCACTTTTATTTTGACAAAGAGTCCGTGTCGGACATGTGCCCAACATCGATACTTCCAGACACTCGACACTCAAAATTCCATGTCCTCTTTTATTAATATGGGCACGTCACGGACACACCATGGACACTTCACAAACACACCATGAACATTTCAAAGACACATTCCATATTCGACACTAATATTTCAGGTTGTCAAGAAAACTTGTAGAAAACTAATTCTTCGATAGGAGGCTACCTAGGAAGGATGGACACTTCTATTTTGACAAAGTGTCCGACATTGATACTTCCAGACACGTGTCAAACACTCAAAATTCCATGTCCTCTTTTATTAATATGGACACTTCACGGACACTCTATGGACACTACAAAGACACACCATGAACATTTCATGGACATATTCCATATTCGACACTAATATTTCAGGTTGTCAAGAAAACCTGTAGAAAACTAATTCTTTGATAGGCGGGCTACCTAGGAAAGATGAACACTTCTATTTTGACAAAGTGTTCATGTCGGACATGTGTCCGACATCGATACTTCCAAACACTCGTCGGACACGTGTTTAACACTCAAAATTTCATGTTCTCTTTTATTAATATGGACACTTCACGAATATACCACGGACACTTCACGAATATACCACGGACACTTCACAGACATACCATGGACACTTCACAGACAAACCATGAACATTTCACAGACAAATTTCATATTCGACACTAATATTTCAGGTTGTCAAGAAAACCTGTAGAAAACTAATTCCTTGATAGGCAACTACAGTGCCTCTAGATTCTCAAGATCCTTATTTGACCACTAAGCCAACTCAGGATGGTTTCCCTCCATGAGGGTCATGGGCTAGGTTGTGCTACTTTGATTATTCTCGCGTCGGATATTACTACATTTTATCGGATGTCTCCAAAGGGACAAAAATGTCTAAATGCTTTGATTAAAGATAGAATTTGATTACTATGTTTAGTTCACGCCCTGATTTGCTTTCCCCACGCCCGCAACTTTTTCACCCCAACGAATTTCTCTACCTAGGGGGATGCATATGTCAAAATGCAATTAAGAACTCACTTCATAGCTATGAATCTTTTGCATGCCGATTCCAGACAAATAATCAATAGCAGCTCCCAACCCAATGGCCTCTCCAATCGCGGGTGTCCCAGCCTCAAATCTAAAGAGGAAATGAGTTATTAATAAGAATTAGGGACTGGAAGTTGTCCACCTAAACAAATTTTACAAATATGAAAGTGAGCTACTGAAACGAAAAAATATTGCATACAAGACATAAAAAGATATGCGAATAGACATCAATTAATGAATACTACAAAATAAAAAATAGACATCACAAAATTTTAGCTCTATTCAAGAAGTCAGTTATTTAGATCTAACGATGACTACAAATAGACGATTCATTAAATACAAAGTAAGCTGAGTGACAATCACTACGAACACAAAAAATGAGCAAACAAATAATAGTGCATACATCCACACCAACAGCCGCACCCAGCATAGAAACGCGTGGGCGGCTTACAATAAAGTTAACTTGATAGGCTTTTTATTTTTATTTTTTGGTCCCTTCTTTAATTCTTTCCTTAGCTATCAATTAACAGCTCAGTTTCTCATCAAGCAAAGAAAAATTAAAACAAAAGAAAAAGGAAGAAGAAAGTTCACAAACATATATATTGTGTAAAATGAGAGGAATTATTTTCTATATTTTATTCAATGAGGGAAAGGTTAATGTACAAATAAGGTAACAAGTACAAATATGATCTAAATCTTCTACAATCAATAATATACAGAATTATAGAATATTATCATGGAAATAACATATATGGGAATAATAAATGAGAGAATAATCAAGACTCCCCCTCAAGCAGGTTTGAAGATATCTTCTATAGCCAGCTTGTCTATCAACCTTTTGTAAAAACATCAGCCACTTGTTCGACAGTTGGCATGTAAAGGAATACATATAGCTCCTGTTTCAATTTTCTCTTTTATGAAGTGTTTATCGACTTCAATATGTTTTGTCCTATCATGAAGGACCGGCTTATGGGCAATAGAAATTGCTGCCTTGTTGTCAATGTAAATGTGCATAGGTGGTTTTTGAAAGAATTTCAATTCTTCCAACAACGTCTTTATCCATATTCCTTCACATATACCATGGGCTACTGCTTTGAACTCAACCTCTGCACTACTTCTTTCCACTACATTTTGTTTTTTGCTTCGCCATGTGACTAAGTTACCCCTGACAAAAAGCAGTAACCTGAGGTTGATCTTCTATCTGTAGCGCTGCATGCCCAGTCAGCATTGGTGTAGACCTCAACATGTAGATGACCCTACTTCTTAAACAGTATACCTTTCCCTGGAGTACCTTTCAAGTATCTTAGGATTCTATACACTGCTTCAAAGTGAGTACATCCGGGAGCGTGCATAAATTGACTGACCATACTAACGGTAAATGCAATGTCAGGACGTGTATGAGATAGGTACATAAGTCTTCCCACAAGTCTCTGATATTTTTCTTTATTTTTTACTTTTACTTATTTAGCTGATTGTAATTTCACATTCAACTCAATAGGTGCTTCTACTGGGTCTGGAACAGAGTAGTCCAGTTTCTTCTAGTAAGTCTATAACATACTTCCTTACTAGGATGCTATTCTTTGATCTGGCAAATTCCATTCCTAGAAAATATTTTATTTTTTTGAAACAAGGGTAACCACGCCCGTCCCTAGGCCAGACACCGTGAGACATCAAACGAATTGAAACACGGGAGGTGTCTCAAATTAATGTCACAGGTGAGTATCGAACTTGGGACCTTTAGGAGAGCACACCTTCAAAGCTCAAGTCTTTAACCACTTGTGCCACCCTTTGGGGACTCCTAGGAAATATTTTAGGACTCCCAGATCATTGATTTGAAACTCACTTGCTAACTTCTTCTTCAATGTGATTATTCCAACATCATCATTATCAATCACGATTATGTCGTCAACATACACTATCAAAACAACCATCTTGTCATTTCCAGTGTGTTTGTAGAATATAGAGTGATCTGCTTGATTTTGAAGGAATCCATAGCTAGTGACAGTTTTTCCAAATCGTTCAAACCATGCTCTTGGAGACTGTTTGAGGCCATACCTCTTCTTCGAGATCGCCATTAAGAAAGGCATTTTTGACATCGAGTTGGTATAGGGGCCAATCTGCATTAATAGCAATAGACAACAAAATTCTAATGGAATTAATTTTAGCTACCGGAGCGAATGTTTCCTGGTAATATATTCCATAGGTTTGAGCAAACCCTTTGGCAGCTAGTCTTGCTTTGTACCTTTCAATACTTCCATCAGCATAACACTTTATATTAAGCACCCATTTGCATCCTACTGTCTTCTTATCCTTTGGTAATTCAACCATGTCCCAGGGTTTCTTCATCGACCAAATAAGCATATTTGAGATGTTCAAGGAGTGGTTTGAGTTCCAATACTGGTGCTTGTTCAATTGCCGGCTTGATTGGCAGCATCATTCTATCAGTTAAGTTCAGCGAGTGGTTCACAACATTCAGAATCTCGCAAACTTCCAGTTCATCTTCTGACAACTCTTCTTCGCTGAATCCCATGAAATCGGCATTCGCATCTTCTCTTCGCTCCAGCAAACTTTCTTCTTAAGCTTCGTTGAAGTCTTCTTCCAACGTATGAATTGCTGAACATTCTTCTACCTCGGCTGGATACTTCATTGAGTCTCAGATACTGAACTTGATCTTCTCACCATTCATTTGAAGTGTAATTGTGTCTTCGTAAACGTCGACCAGCGTTCGCCCCTTCTTCAAGAAAGGCCTGCCCAAAATGATAGGGACCCCTCCGTCAGCTTCATAATTATGAAATCCGCGGGGTAGATGAATGTCTAGTCAGACTAGAATATCTTCGATCTTGCCTTCTGGTCGAGTTATGGAGCGATCAGCCAATTGAATTGTAAGAGATGTAGACTTGGCTTCGCCAATGCCAAATTTCTTGTAGACCGATAAGGGCATCAAATTGATGCTCGCTTCCAGATCACACAATGCTTTGCCAATGTGCTGGCCTCCTATTAAAGTTAGAATGGTGAAAGCTCCCGAATCATTCTCTTTTGCAGGAAGTTTGTTGGTGATCAGCGCACTACACTCTTCATTAAGCGAAACAATTTTACAATCTTCCACTTTGTTCTTTTCCAACATCACTTCTTTCAGGAATTTGGCATAGTTGAGCATTTGTTGCAATGCTTCCAACAGCGAAACATTTATTTAAATTCCCTTGAGAATATCCATGAACTTTTCAAATCCTAACCCTTCTTTCTTTTTCTTCAGTCTTTGCGAAAATGGAGATGGGGGTTTAAAACTCAACCACCTCGCTGTGCAATTTACTTGCTCCCGCATCACAGGGTTCCGCGGCTTCGTGTCTCTTGCCTTTCTGAGTCGCAGCAGCGAATTCTTCAACCTCACAATCTGGTTGTAGTGAATCAAGCTCTATACTCCTTTCTTCAGAATTCTCTTCAGATTCCTCTTCTTCAATACTTCGCTCCTACGAATCCGTCATCAATCTCTCACCCAATGTTTTCTTCAGCAATTCTCAGTTCAGTATTACCATCTTCAACGATTATCGATATCGCTTTGATCTGTTCTTTTCCTTCTCATCTGACAGGCTCAATGTCGGATGGCAGTCTGCCCGCAAGTCTTTGCCTCCGTTGCAAGTTGCCCCACTTGGATTTCTAAATTCCTCATTGCAGCTTGCTAATTCTGAATGGCTGCTTGCTGATTTTGCAAAGTGGTCTCATTCTTGGCAATGTATTCCTTCAAGAGGCACTCTAGAGAAGTACTCTGAACTTGCTAGTTGTTCTGAGGCATATTGTTTCGCTAAAAGGGCTGACTCTGAAACGAGTTTAAAGCTTGAATCGGGAAACCCATCGTCGCATTGAATCCTGGTAGATTCCCATCTTGCCTTGGCTTAAAATTTTGATTGTTCGAACTTCCCGCGTTCCCACTGTTACTCCATGAAAAATTCGAATGGTTTCTCCATCCTTGGTTGTACGTGTTTGAGAAAGGGTTGTTCTAACGATTCGCCAGTGCATAGAATATTGATGCAGTGTTATGAGGACAATTTTCATAGAGATCCGCATCTCCGCACAACGCACACGACTCCATTGCAGACAAATGTTGCTGATTGTTCGCTCTGCGTTTACGTTGTTAGCAGTTTGCAGGTTCTGCAACATTTTACGCATTTCAGTCATCTGTCGACTCAACGACGAATCATTTTCCTCTTCGACTTGCGCTATTGATTTATCTCCTTTTCGTTGGTCATCCTTCCACTGACTCGTATTCAAGGATATGCATTCTACTATCTCTAAAGCTTGATTATAAGTCTTGGAAAGCAATGCTCCATTGGCTGTAGCGTCCAATACCATCTGAGCAGCTTTGCTTAAGCCACCGTAGAAGTGCTCTAACTATAAACAGCAAAGGATTCCATTCTGTGGGCATTTTTGCAAAATTGCTTTGAAGCGATTCCAAGCTTCAACAATAGACGCTTCTGCTTCTTACTCAAATGATAAGATTTCATGTCAGATTTGCCTCGACTTTTTTGGTGGGAAATATTTCAATAAGAAACGCTTCGCAAGTTCTTCCCACGTAATATACTCCAAACCTTCGACTGTATTCAACTACTCCCTCGCTCTGCCTTGTAGCGAATGCGAGAATAAGCTCAACCGCAAATTGTCTTGAGTGACATCCGAAATGATGAAAGAGTCATATACCCATGAACTCCCTCAGATAATTATGTGGATTCTCGTTCACCAACCAGTGGTACTGCGCTTTCTGTTGGAGCAGTGTATTCATCATTGGTTTGAATTCAAATGCCCGCGCACCAATGTCAGGCCTTATCATGCCTCTTTGCAATTCAATTACATCGGGAGTTGTGTAGGCTCTTACTACTCTTTCCCTATCGTTAGCCATCATAATAGGGTTAGCTTGCGGCTGTTCTGCTCGTCCATAATCTGGGTGCTGATGCCTTGCCTCAGCTTTTTCGGCAGGCACATTCTCCTGATTGGCATCAACCATTCTTGGGCAGCGATTACGTCTCCTTCTGTTCTGCCTGTGCAGATTTCGCTCTGGCTCGGGATCAAAAGGAACTTCGATCTCTCGTCTGCGCATACACTTGGCGAATCCCCTGAAATGGACCAATTCAGATTAGCTTGAAATTGAATAACCACTCTTACAATATCTTCAAAAGAAAACAACTTAAACAAAAACCCTCGACAACGGCGCCAAAAACTTGTTCGCTAGATTTTGATAACACAATAAAAAAATAATGATATAAGAATGTGATGCTATGCTTCTGATTTTGACAACACAATAATTGAGGAAGTGTCGTCAACTTCTGTGGCCATGGCGAGCGAAAAAAGAGTTGAAACATTCACGGGGGCGAGAGTAGAAGAAAAAGCCAGCAAGCGAGATGAAGAAATGGTTCAAGCTGTAAGCAAGCCAGAAGTGGTAGCGGATGACGCACAATTGGCATCCAGCCAACTTGATGTTGAAGCTACAGCGCTGGCGACAGCAAACCAAGAAGAAGAAGAGACTGAGCACGTAGACGAAGCACCAGCGGTTGAAGCAAAAAGCCAAGAAAATCAACAAGAGGCTGACGCTGGGGCAGACTCTAAGCGAGAAAATCAAGAAGATGTCGAGGAGTGGGCAAGTCCTGTTAAAGATCTGGTGGAGCCAGATCAGTTCAGCGAAGCAAAGGATTCGTTGCTAGCAGTAGATGAGGCACAGTTTACACCTGGTCAACTTATTGCTGATACTGTGGGAAATGAAGCCGTCGAATCTGAGAAGGGCGAGGAAATTGCCCCTCGAGAGAGCGAAGCTGAGAACGAATCCGACGAAGAGTTGGAGAAAGAGTTAGAAGAAAGTCGAGTCGCTGCAGCACAGAACAGCGAAGAAAAGGCGGAGGAATCAGAACCAAAGCCTGTTATAAGGAAGCGGTCAACGCACAAAAAGACCACGATTCCAAGGATGCCTGCGTTGAAAAGAAAAAGGGTTGAGGATCAAGCTGCGGAGTCATCGCCGCAGCGAAAACAGCTGGACAAAGGGAAGGGGATCAAGGACGAAGCTAGAAAAGCTTGCCTAACAAAGAAGAAGTGTGCCTTCATGAACCGAAACATCAATCGAAGCAATCTGTATCTGAGCAAGGCTTTGAGCCGAGTTTCGAAGGCCTGCCCTCGTTAGTGGTCAATCAAATTTTTAGCAAAGATTGGCAAGATCTTTGCATGCCAGCCGCTGAAACCCAAAGAGACTAGGTAATCGAGTTCTACGCGAGTATTCTAGATCGCTCTAGCTATAAAGCTATTGTGAAGGAGCGAGTAATCAACTGGGCTCCGAAGGACTGGAACGACTTGTTCAGGCTGGACGATGATGAATCTAATTATGATCACTTGCTGAAGAATAGCTCTAGTGAAGATTTGGCAAATTGTCTAGAAGTTATTGGCATCAAAGGTGCAACTTGGGAAGAGGGACCGCAGTCAATCAAATTCCTTGCGACAAACTTAAACAAAGAAGCACACATATGGGCTTCTTTTGTGAAGTCCTGCTTGATGACCACCACGCATGACTCGACAATGACGCAGCTACGAGCCTTGTTAATCTACGCCATTATGGTCGGATTCTCCATCAACATTGGGCGAGTCATCGCTAGCGAAATCCGCTTGGACAGGCAAGAAAGCGAGCCACTTCATCTTTCCACACTTCATTTCTACACTGTGCAGCCATCAAGGTGTAAAGGGCCAGCCAAATGATGCCTTCTTGCCTAGGCAGAAGCCGTTGGGCGCGACCACAAAATCTTCTGCCAAGTCAAGCAAGAAGAAAGTGGCCCCGTCTGTTGATAGCAGTGAAGGAATAAGGATGTTGTAGGAGTTGACTGCTAAGTTCGACACTTATCTCGAGCAGTTCGTTGAGCGAGACAAAGCAATCCAGAACTTCTTTAGCCAACTTGAAGATGGCCCAATCTTGCGAGAAATGCCAGCAAATTTAAGAATGCGAGGCCAAAAAAAAAATGAATGGAAGTCTTCCTCCACTTTACTCTTCTCCATTGTTTTTGTATGAATGCTTGTTTATGTTTCGCTTGTTTAAATATCTCTTTTGTTAAGCCCCAGCATGTAAAAGCTTAAATATCAATACTATCAACTTTTGATTTAGCAAAATTTCTTGTTTATCTCTTTGCAAATTCTTATGAACTTTTTTTCTGAGTAATTCAAGTATATTTCTTTGTCAAGTAACTGATAACTCTTTGATGTTGGAGTGAAACCTTTAAGTGGACGAAAGCAAAGGAGTCGAGGCCTGAGTTAACGCAAATTCATTAAGTTTAGAAATTTAATTTTGCAGAATCTTTTAGCCAGAGCAAACTCAATTAGATTTAACCCAAGTCTTAAACTTTTAGCAAACTCTACGTTTAGGGGTGCTGGGCATTTTCATTAGGACAATGAAAAGTCCAAGTTTGGGAGTGGAGTTTGCCGAAGCGAAAATATATTATGCTCGTGAAAAGCGCATAAACTAAACATAATTCATGAGCGATTCAACGTAGAAAAATTAATTGGATAGTTGCCATTTTGCTGAAGTAAAAGGAAAGAATGCAAGCCTAAACCCAAGGGTAGAGAAAATATGAAAATTTTCAAAAAATTCCAAAAAATGCGAGAGCGAAGTGAATCAAAGGGCAAAAAGCCTAAGTCCTGGACTATCTCTACGCTATTGGTTGCTCTAACATCGCGTACATATCATTAATTAAATACACAAGCGAAAGATTTCCAACGAACTGTAAAAAGAGAGTATTCGCTTTGGCAAAAGGCGAGATGTACCAATCATAAAGAAAGCGAAAAAGCTTAAAGCGAGTGGATAAATCCAGTTGAGGATATAAGAACCAAGAAGTTTAAGTTCTACGCCAAGAGGGGTTTGCGCGAATGAGTGGCTAAAGAGAATTATAAAATGGAGGTTTCTGAATTTTAAAAGTTTTGCGCAGCATGGTCCAGTTATAGAGTAGCTTTACTTAGAAATTTATTTGAATTCTCAAATTGATTTATTGATTGCTTTAGCGAAGTTGATGAGCGATGACTCGCTGTCATGAAGGAAGATAATAAAAAGTGAATGTTCTCAATTAGAAATTGAGCTATTACTCGAGACAAGCAATAATGCAAGTTTGGGGGTGATAACTCTCAAGAATTGAGAGTTAAAGTTGTTGGTTGATATAATTAAATTTACCTCAATCCATGAGCTTAGGCTTTTGGATTGATTGGTGGTTTAACATAATTCAACATGGTATCAGAGCAGGAGGTCATGAGTTCGAATCTCTGCCAAGTCATTTCATCCCCAATTATATTAAAGTACACTTGTAGGGCATTTCTCAAATTTCAAAGCCCACAAGTGAGGGGGAGTGTTGGTTGATATAATTAAATTTACCCCAATCCATGAGCTTAGGCTTTTGGATTGATTGGTGGTTTAACATAATTCAACAAAAGTAACTTAAAACATATATATTTTCATATGAACTTCGCTACATTTAATATAATGCTGCATTGAATTTCGCTCCCGCATAAGAAATATTGAGCATAAGCAAAATATCCTATAGTTTTCTGTTTAGGATAATTTTTAGAGGTTTGCTGCAGCGAAATGTGCATGAATGTGTGAAATTTAGCAAGTGTTTAAAAGAACTGATATTTCTAGTTTGTTTGCAGCATTCCTGTGGAAGCGAAGCAAAATCGATAAAGGAAACCTTGCTCAAGCAAAGACAATTCTCGCGAAGCAGTACTAAAAAAACACTCCACGCGGCTATAAAGAAAGGGAATCCAGCAGGATGGGATGTCTGGAAAAATATCTCAAGAAGAGGACGCGTGGAAAGATCCAGATTCATTCATTTAATCTCAACCGTCGCTTCGTAACCACTCTGACGCAGTCGATAACGCAGATAGTGGAGCAGAGAATGTCAGAGTGGAGCAGGAATGTGCAGAGCAGAGGATCGTGGAGCAGACATTTCGCAGACGTTGTGAGAGGCTCTATAAATAGTGAGCCTCCACCATTTGAGGGTTTGGCAATTAAGGAGTCGAATCGAGATATCACAATTCTCCATAGTTTCCGATCAAAGTTCTTCTTTCCGTTTAGTTTTTCAATCACCGGTTTACTTTCGCTGGAGCCATTGTCGCACTTTACCGCTTTTATAGCTTAGTTTACTGCTTTACGTTGAAGTTAGCTGCATTTTGCAACCGAAGATTCAACATCACCAGAACCTTTCCAAGTTCAATAGATCGATCAGGAGTTTTCTTCTATTTTTGTTTGTTTATTGTTTTCTTTTTGCTTAAGCATTGTAGAACTTAAATGTTTGGATTCAATGAAAATGATATCTATTTCTGTGTTTACTCCATTTCTTTCTTGCATTATGAGTAGCTAAATACTTAATAGGGAGGTTACAAGGGAGTAGGATGTTTGGCTGTAGCATAGAGGTAGCGAAGGGCGAACTTATTATGCATGCTGCACGAATCTTAAATACATTCTGTTTGATCAGCCGTTTGTATGTCTTTTTTTCGTTTTCAAAAGAAAAGAGATAGAGCGAACTTGCATGTCATAACATTAGTTTTGTTAAGTCTTGCTTGCAATTTAAAAAACGCTTAGAGATAAGGTTTTTACTAATTTTGAGTGGTTGTTTAATCGCTGGAGTTTGAGAAAACCTAGTGAGTGCTCGAGAGAGCCAATCTAGAGCTCGAGGGAGCCAAGAGTTAATCATTCAACTGTTCGTTGTTTGCTAATACCTCGTCGCTGCATCGAACACCCAAAAATCCTATTCCCTTCCGATACTTTGTCACATTTTAGTCCATATTATCATTTCACTGCTTTTAGGTTATTTAGCACACTTGACATTACTGTTCACCATTGACTCTTGCTAAAAACTAAAGAAAACACTAAAAATTCCCTATGGAGATAACATTTACTTACTTTAAAACTTGCTACAACAAAACTGTGTATATTTGCACATTCTAGGGTTGAGACCACACGCACAATACATCGAGATCAAGTTTAGCTACAGCGAAACCAGAAGCATAGCATCACATTCTTATGTTAGTTTTTTTATTGTGTTGTCAAAATCTAGCGAACACTTCATTTAGTTAATGAATATACAATAATAAAAGAAACTTCCTCAATACTCTCACCCTTAAACTTTATTTTCTCAACAAAATAAACTCTTAAACAAACTTCATATTCAACCTAGCAACTTGATGCCACTTTCTCAAAAACTCATCTTCCATGCAAGTGACCAGCCGACAACCACCTCACCAACCAACCGATATTTTTTCTCTCACTTGCTCCACTCGACGGTCTACGAAGTAAGCTTCTGTCTTTCTTCTTCTTTTTTTTTTTCTTTCTTCCTTCTTATTTCGAACTCAATAGAGTTTCTTTTAAAGCTTTTCTTTCTAAACCCTTTTAGAAATCTAATTTTTATGTTGTATTAATTATAAAAAGTTTATCTCCCACTGTTTTTTCTTTTTTTTATCCATTATCTCTTTAACTCATGGATATACATCAGCTTGCAAGGAAATTTAAAACCCATTAACTCTGGTAAAACCCATTATCTCTTTAACCCATTCTCTTATTGCCCTTTTTTTTCTCCCACTGTTTTATCTTTCTGGCAAAAAAATTCAAAAGGTCTATGCACAGCTCCAATCCTCAATCAATTTCATTTTTTTTCCTTTTTATGATACACAATCGATTTATTCAAATTGTATTCAATGTATTTTAATATTGGTTAGGAATAGGATGGCATCAGCATCTTCAACATCCTCAAATCCTTTTGTAGAAATGACATCGTCTAATATTGAATAAGATTCAACAAAACCTCTTTGGTGGTATGTAACAAAGATAGATAAATTATTGGGTGGAGGTGGAAATTTTTTTATGACAATGCAATTTCTGTCATGCATTGAAGAAAACTTCGTATACAAGGGTTCGAACTCATGTATTAAAGTTGGGTGGTAACGGGATTAATGCATGTCCTAAAGTTACTCTTAAAGATCCTAGTGATATGCACAAATTAGAAGATGAAGCTAAGATGAGAATGTAAAGAAAGGTTCCAAAAAACATTCCTTTGCCACCTACCATATTAATTGGTGGTATTAAGGTTAACAATTCTCCAAGTATGGATTTCGACCCTAAGAAAAGAAAGTTCAGTAGTGGGAGTGGTCCAAGTGCAATTGAAAAGGCATTCAATAAGTCATCAAGAGATCACTTGAATGCTCTAATAGCGAGAATGTTTTATTCCGCTGGTTTGCCCTTTCATTTAGCAAGAAACCCACATTTTATAAGAGCATTTACTTTTGTAGTGAACAATATGTTGTCGGGATATGTGCCTCCTGGTTATAATTCATTGAGAACAAGCTAGGCCAATATGGAGAGATTATTGATGCTCATCAAAGGTGAATGGCGTTCGAAAGGGGTTAGCATTGTGGATCCAGGATCTAGATTATATAACAAGGTAAAAGAATACAAGATAAACCAAGATTTGATAGGTCTTGGAACCTCCCCTCTCAAGAGAATACTCTCTATGAG
>JBBMKA010055926.1:0-18336 GCA_037833695.1 Sechiopsis laciniata
TATATATATTTGCTCCTTTTTTTTTAAATGACACTCTAAACTCTTTTCTCTCAAAGACTCCACGGGCTTGCCCTCACCCCCAAACTTAAGGTTTCATTGTCCTCAATGAAGGTGAGGCTTAGTTCCCCCAAACTTAATTTGTTCTAAGGTTCAATATCTTTGCTTTAAGCTTTTGGATTCCTCCCCAAGAAATAATGCAATTGACCCAGGTTTAAAAAGAATCTGACCCTAAACATCTTTGATAGAATACTAGTAATTGACAGTCCCAAGGCAGATTAAGTTTCAGCGTACTTAGGCAATGTTTTTTTAACGCACATAATTTTTTTTTAAAAAAAAGAGAAATCAACATTGCATTGGTCAAAGTAGAATATCTAAGCAGGGAATAAACAGAGAAAATGATAATACTAACATAATGCGTTAGGAAAGTTAAAGTGTAGAGGAAAGGTAGTGCAATAAAGACAAAAACTTCATTTATCTTTCTTACTCAAAATCGGCACTGTCGGAGTCGGTGGAAGAAACAATGCCATAGAGGTTGGGAAATTGTCGCTTCCAAATGCGTGGATCCAATCGTACGAGTGCGTCAAATAACACACTATCTTGCTCTCGTGTATATTCCATAAACGTATCCAGATTATTGGCGAGCTGCCAGATGCAACGCACCAATTTTTCTTGCATGTTGTTTTTCTCTTATAGCGAGTCGTACCACGGCATGTGTGGAAGGGCCCGCTTCGTTCCCATTTGCTTATTTCCTTATCCACATTGCTCCTCCTGATTTAACCTGTATAATGCGAAATGGTCCACACCACTTAGATTTGAGCTTTCTTGGAAACAAACGAAGTAATGAGTTAAATAAAATTTCTTGCTGACATACCTCAAAGGTTTTCTAGATCAGTTTGCAGTTATGCCATTTTTTGTCTTTTCCTTGTATAACTTTGCATTCTCATATGCGACGTGTCTATACTCTTCTAAATCGAGCCGTTGCATCATTCTGGCAGAACCGACGTTCTGAAGATCAAGATTTAACTTTTTAAGTGCCCAAAAAGCTTTATGCTCCAATTCCATTGGTAAATAGCATATCTTTCCATACACGATCCTATATGGTGACATGTTTAACGAAATTTTAAATGCAGTACAATAAGCCCAGAGCCAATCATCTAATCACAAAGACCAATCTTTTCTATTAGGTCCCACGACTTTCTCTAAAATGCTCTTGATTTCGCGGTTGGAGATTTCAGCTTGGCCATTGGTCTGCAGGTGATGCCTCTCAAACAGAACCTATATTCATGATAATTTAGAGTCATTGTTGGGTATTATAATAGAAAAATCTAATGTGGAAAAGGTGAAAATAAAGAATAAAAGGTGAAAGCTACTAATGTATACGCATTAGGGGAATACTTCGAAAAATATGCATTATAGTGCTAAAAGGTTAAATGTGTATTTTGGGAATAGCTTATGCTAATTTATGGCTTTGTAGGAATTTCAATGCGAAGTGAGAAATGAATCAAGCAATCAATGCGAAGCAAAGAATACGATCACGCCATTTTGTATGCAGAGCTAAAATATGCGTCAGCAGTAGTTTGGAGAAGACGCCAAGTCACACACAAGAAAATAAGGAAAGAATCAAGTGATGAAGCGACAGTTGACAAACCAGACAGCTATGAGATAAATTGCAGAAATTACGAGATTCTTACCTTAAATCATACGGCGAGATTGGCAACTATCAATCAGCATGATTCTGCTGCGTTAATTCGACTATCGACCCAAACTAAGAAGATTCCAGAAGACCTAGAAGGAGAATATAAAAGAAGCTATGCACAACCATGTTATGGAGACAATAGGAGAATAAGAGAGATTGTTACGACTGTTTGTTTTGTTTTGTTTAAAAATTCATTTAGGCAATTAAGTAATACTGTTTTCAGTATGTCTATATGTATGTTGTTATCTGTGTTTATTTTCTGCACTATGAACTAATCTCTTAAAGGCTAAGTTAGGGAGAAATGGAATAGCTTACGCATGTGTTAGATAGATCTAGTGAGGAAATAATCAAAGCATGTTAACTAGGTTCTTTACTTAATAGTAAGTGTCGACCGACCATCCACGTGAGCTAATAGGTTACAAATCGAAAGAGGAAACAACCTAGGACTAGTTTGCATGTTCAGTAGATTAGTATGAAGTTTTTTATACTTTAAATCAGGGTTTAGGAATAAACACGTAACTACTGCATACGTTACGCCCATTAAACATTACATTAAGTTGCAACGGAAGTTGGGCTTAATGCGACCGAATGCGAAAGCAAACATTTGTTATGCAAAATATGATAGTTATTCTTTACCGCGCATTTCTTTCTAACACTGCAAACGCATTCCATGAGTACCCTAACTGTGCCTTAACTCTCATTTAGCTTACTTCTACTACATTTTTTTAGTATTTATTTTATGTAATCAATCCAATCAAAATCAACCCATTCGTTACTTTTATTCAGTTTTCTAAACACCATCCTTCATAAATTATAGTCCCTGTGGAGATCAATAATTTACTTATTACTTGTTACAAACTGCGTATACTTGAGCAAGTGTGAACTAAAAAGGCACACGCGGTAACTTAGTGTACCGCATAGTCACAAGCCATCAGCGGGTGGTAAGGTGTTACAATGCGATGCTTGATATTATACTTTTGTAGCACATGAGCCATCGCCTTGTTTATGAAATGCGTTCCCTCATCACTAGTCAGTGCTCGCAGAGTACTAAACCTAGTGAAGATATTTCTCTAAAGAAATTTTATGACAGTTTTAGCATTGTTAAAAGGTGTGGTAATCGCTACAATCCATTTGAATACGTAATCAACCGCGACCAAAATGTATAAATTTCTAATTCCCCAGACATCGAATAATTTAACTTCCAGAATCGAACTTAAAGGCATTTCATCCTCTTTTGCTATATTCCCTTTTCCTTGACATTTTTCGCACGTCTTTGCATAATGATGCGCATTTTTAAATATGCTAGCCAAGAATAGCCTGATTGAAAGATTTTCACAGTTGTGCACATTCTTCCAAAGTGTCTACCATACGGTAATGTGTGACATGACTCTAATATAGCATTCATCTTTTTTTCCTCAACGCATTACTAAATCATTCCATCTACACATTTTCTGTATAGAAATGGTTCATCCCAAAAATAAAATCGCGTCTCATGGAAGAATTTCTTAGCTTACTACCTTGATAAGTCTGTTGGGATGACGTGGCGTGCTAAGTAGTTTGCAATATTAGCAAACCAAGGGTTATTATTCTTTTCTACGATAGCTACCATAAATAATTGTTCATCCTGAAAGCTTTCAGATATGTCTACCATTGTCGCATCCGTTCATTTATTTTCCAATCGAGAAAGATGGTCTGCGACAACATTTTCGCAACCTTTCTTATCCTTAATTTCAACATCATATTCCTCAAGAATTAAAATCCATCTGATTAACTATAGTTTAGCATTCGCTTTACTCATAAGATATTTAGTTGCAGCATGGTCAGTAAAGACAATCGCCTTTGATCCAACCAAGTAAGATAAAAAAATTTCTAGCGCATAGATCACGACCAGTAGCTTCTTCTCGGTAATTGTGTAGTTTAGTTATGTGTCATTCAGAGTTCGACTAGCATAATAGATTGGATGGATAAGTTTGCCTCTTTTTTATCCTAAGATGGCTCTAATTGCATAATCACTGGCATCGCACATAAGTTCGAAAGGTTTCTCCAGTTAGGCGATATCATACTAGGAGCATTAGTCAGTGCTTCCTTCAGCTTTTCAAAAGCTTGAAGGCATCTTTGATCGAATTTAAAGGAGCGGTCAGCTTCCAGGAGCTCGTACATTGGTTTTGCAATTTTTGAAAAGTCCTTAATAAAATGCCTGTAGAAACCCGCGTGGCCTAGAAAACTACGCACTCCCTTAACATTTTTTGAAGGCTCAAGTTTTTCAATAGCTTCAATATTTGTTTGATCAACCTCCATTCTATCCTTTGAAATTTTATGTCCGAGGACAATGCCTTCGCGCACCATGAAGTGACATTTTCCCAATTAAGCACTAGATGCATTTCTTCGCAGCGTTGTAACACCTTCTTCAGATTTTTAAGGCAGTTGAAAAAACCATCTCCAAACACTGTGAATTTGGCCAAGAAAACATCCATGATATTTTCTATCATGTCAGAGAATATAGACATCATACATCTTTGAAATGTTGTTAGGGCATTGCAGAGCCCAAAAGACATTCTTTTGAATGCAAATATTCCATAAGGACAAGTGAAAGTGATTTTCTCTTGATCCTTGGGATCGATAGTTATCTGATTATAGCCCAAATATCTGTCCAGAAAGAAATAATATTCCTTTCCTACGATGCGATCCAACATTTGGTCTATGTAAGGTAAAGAGAAATGGTCTTTCTTGGTTTCTTTATTCAACTTTTGGTAGTCCATGCATACTCGCCATCCGGTTACTGTCCTAGTTGGAATTAACTCATTTTTTTCATTTCAAATGATTGTGGGGCCTCCTTTCTTTGGCACACGCTGAATAGGACTAACCCAATGGCTATATGAAAATAGGATACATTACTCCCACATCTAGCTATTTTATTATTTCCTTCTTTACAACTTCCTTCATGGTGGGATTTAGACGTCTTTGATGTTCAACTGATTTTCCAGCATCTTTCTTGAGGATGATTTTATGCATACAAAATGCAAGGCTGATGCCTTCTATGTCCGCCAAAGTCCATCTAATCGCCTTGGTGTGTTGTTTAAGTAACTCTGAGAGGAGTTGCTCGTGATTTGGAGTTAGCTATGATAAGATGAAAATTAGAAGCATTTCCATTTTGCCTAGGTAAGCGTACTTCAGGTGCTCAGGATGAGATTTAGTTCGAGGGTTGAAGGTTCTTTAATCGAGGGGCGTTGTGGAGGACTAGTTCTTCTTGTGACATCAAGCTCTTCATAATGGTAAATTTCTTCTATCACATGATCTTTTATGGTAAAGTTTGGAGTGTCATCTTCTTCTTCTTCTTCGTTGAAAATGTTTAGCATTTGCAATCTCTGCACGTCCTCGATTGCTTCATTAACTAGAACTTCTGACTGAAGCGTTTCGGGTGCTAATATAAATGTATAGTAATTAACTCAGAGCATAACCTATTGCTAAGTATGACCCGAAATCGCTATACGCGGTCAGAATGCAACAAGTGATAAGTATTTATATTTTATCGTTCTGCACAAGGATTGATGTCTAGAACTAATATTGCTAATGTAAGAGTTATGTAAATAAAGTAAAGAATGGGTTTGAAGTGGTTGTGTTTTGATTATGAATGCTAACAGTAATTAAACATGGATGCTAACAATAAGTAAATGTGAATGCAATGAGTAGTGATAAGAAGAAAACTATAGAAGATGTTAAGGGTGCAGGACTAGTTATCAAGTTTCATGCTTCCCTATTCTAATAAGTACTTCCGCACTTAATGATTTATGGCAGACCCAGCTTCCGTTACGATCTCCATACTAACTCAGGCCGATGAAAGTGTTAGTAAGGTTATTCCTAACACTTTGAATGGTGAAAATCTTTTCACCTAATCCTAACGTAGCATACTGGATCATCTTGCAGTTACTTCTTTCGAACTCGATGCAAGCTACATGCGTGGGTAGCTAATTCGATGCATGTGTATTAAATAAAAACACAATAGTGTAAAACATAATAACCTACACTCCTAACATGCTTCTACAAATAAATCCTTACTGAAAACTCGTATAACGCAACATAACAATAAACACATGCATACTGGGTCATCTTGCAAGTGTTTTGATTATGAATGCTAACAGTAATTAAACATGGATGCTAACAATAAGTAAATGTGAATGCAATGAGTAGTGATAAGAAGAAAACTATAGAAGATGTTAAGGGTGCAGGACTAGTTATCAAGTTTCATGCTTCCCTATTCTAATAAGTACTTCCGCACTTAATGATTTATGGCAAACCCAGCTTCCGTTACGATCTCCATACTAACTCAGGCCGATGAAAGTGTTAGTAAGGTTATTCCTAACACTTTGAATGGTGAAAATCTTTTCACCTAATCCTAACGTAGCATACTGGATCATCTTGCAGTTACTTCTTTCGAACTCGATGCAAGCTACATGCGTGGGTAGCTAATTCGATGCATGTGTATTAAATAAAAACACAATAGTGTAAAACATAATAACCTACACTCCTAACATGCTTCTACAAATAAATCCTCACTGAAAACTCCTATAACGCAACATAACAATAAACACAAGTAAAAGACAAAATCAGCCAATTTTATTACTACTACTAAATGTTCACAGCTATAACTACTCCTAAAAAAAATAATAAAAGTTGGAATTGGTGAGGTTGTAAAGTGTGCAGTCCCCTCGTCATCGGCTCCCACGAACACCACCAGATGCTTTTCCTTGTGATTGTCTTTTGGCTAACCGACCAGCTCATCGATCATTGGCTTCCCTCTTGCTATTTATAAAGATGAATTACTTGGTCAGCAAGTTAAGGTGAGCTAGAAAATCTTTATTAATACAAGATCTCTTGATTTCCACCAGGATTTCTTTTATTGACGCTCTCTTAATTGCTTGATTGATTCTCTATTTGTTTTCTTGTTGACGTGATTCTTCGAGCGTGACTTCCTTGTAAATGTGCAATTCTACTGGGTGGGTCGCCGTTCGCATTGATTCGTCCTTCCTGCGTAAACATTCTGCGTATTCCTGCATTGCATAATGTTTTAGCGCATTTTATTCAATATTTGTACTTGAATTGCGAAAATACGCTTGTGATGCTAAATTATGAATGCATGCAACTTCCATTGTTTTTTACTCGTAATTTATTATTTGTTCCCGCTTATTTCCTTTAATCCTTAAAATAATGCAAACTATAATAGCCTAAAATGTGCTCTATTTGAGAGCTATAAAACCCCAAAACTTAAATCATTGTTTGTCCCAAGTAATGCATACTCTATTAGTTAGCCATTCTTGTGTAATCAACTTTTCATCCTTTCGAGCTTAACCAAGCAGTTCTTATCATATTTCATAATCTTAGCATAAAACTTCTTTCTCTTTTCAGTTTTCAAACTTTCCCAAAGATTTAGGTTTTGCCTTAAAATCCTCCCTACCATCACTGACAGATCATTCGTTAGAACAATTATTTCTCATTGCCCAATCTAATATACACAATCACTTCTACAACTAAGTTTGCCCAAAACATTCTGCCAAGGCTGGTAATTAGGTTCTTTGATCTTTCGAGGCTTATGCTTGTCGCATACCTATTAGGTTGTACTCATGCCCACAATCCATAGTCCTTAAAATGTTTTGTTTGAGCATAAAACGTCACATCTAAGCAATGGAAAGTTTTAACTTATGCTAATAGTGGACAGTGGAGTAATAGAAATCCTATGGCTTATTCGCACTTAATGCCTTAGCTTTGCCTAGAATGTTTTGATCTTTATTTTCCAGAATTTTTTTTATTTTTTATAAAGTATGCTTTCGATAACTCTTTCTTTTCAGCATTCACTCTTCGGGCTGCCCTCACCACTAAACTTAAATGCTTCATTGTCCTTAATAAAGGTGAGGCTTAGTTCTCCCAAACTTAGTTATTTCTATGATTGTGATACTCTATCTCAAGCTCTAAGACGTCTTGTGAATTTTGATTCTTTCTGTCATTCATGATAGGGGCTATTCTAATGCTAGGTTTGGATCTAGGGGAATTTAAGAATTCTTCTAATTGAAAGGGAGTTCCCCACTAAAACTTAGATTTGCGATAATAATGCTAAATTAATCTTTCAAAGAGAAATTGTTGATTTTTATAAAATAATTATAAAGGAAATAGAACAAATTGCATCCTAATAAATGAAATGCATGATCCTATAAAATTAAAAATTGCGACTACGAATGCAATGCATGCTGAAGGAAAAATGCTTAAAGTAAATAAGAGAGCGAGACTTCCAACTAAGTGTTTGCATTGTCGCCTATATTTTCGTTGCCTTGCCCCGAATTGAGTATTTTTTTTGGAAATTCAGACCATTCGGAGTACTCTTTTAGTGTTGCAGCTGCCTACAATATTATTTCATCTCTCTTATTCGCATATTCCCAAAAGTCTTGAGAGTGGGAAAATAGTGCTATGCTACTCCAACCTAACGCGCATATCTCAACAAGTGCTGCATGTGGAATACTTTTCACGGACCATCCTCGATCCTGTCAGAATCTTTTCAGTGCTAGCGTAACGTAGAGTGTTGATTCGGGAACAGCTGGCATTCATCTCCTCTGCTTTCTTCCTCCTTCCCTTTATTAGATGTCTTACTACTTGAGGCAATTAGTTATAAGAGAAGAAATTGAAATAGAGCTTTTGGTTTCTTGAGGTGCAAAGTAAGAGGTGGTGGTTGATCCTTTCTTGCACAGAGTTTATATAAATTTTCAAAAGATTTCGGAAATCCATGTCCAAGAAATGAGATAATCACGAAAGAAAATTATAAATTTTTCTGCAGAGATTTCTTTAGAGTCATACCAATCCTTTCTAAAATTACGCAATTAAAATTTTAAGGAAATAACTGAAAAGGAAAATTGCATAAATGGAAAAACTTCCTATTCTAAAAAATATTGTAAAATTTTGCTCAAAGTCCGAAATACCGGATTTTCGCATTTCAGAAATGTTGTTGGGCAAGACCCTGGTGCTAATTCTGTCTGGTGAGTGCTTGGGCCATTTATATATCTTTGGAGCCTAGCCATCTTTGATAGCCTTCTCCTGCCTTTCTCCGTCGTGAGCCTTAATGTGTGTATTTCCTACCACTCCTAGTGTTGATAGGGTGCAGAGCATAGAATTGAAGCTTAATTGAATTGCCCATGTGTCGCTTCCTCGACTGATTAATTCTTGATGTGTGTGCGGTGTTGATAGCATAAAAAATATGGGTACTATTGCGAGTAGCCCATGGTTTAGCCACTAACATTTTTTTCCTGCGGACTAGTTGACCCTACATCTCTCCTGTTGGTTAGATGCGGGATCCTGATAATTGGCTCTACAACTTCATTACCCATCATACTAACTGTTTGAGAATGTTCATCCTCGCTTTGACTTTCATCACTCGGAGCTTGCTCAGTATCAACATTGGAACCTTATTGGAACCTTATTCAATTTCTTCCAAATCACATTCTATGATACAGCCTCCGGAGTGGCCAGGGTGGCGAACCTTGCCCAAATTTTTGCTGCTGCTGAAAGCATCTCCTTTGTTCTCTGTCTATTTCTGCTGCACGCTGCACAATGCCTCGACATCTTTTCCTCGTTCAATCATGGCTAGCAAAAAATCTTCCTAGGAGAGTTCAGTTTCACTGAAAAAATCTACTGTTGATGCTCCCATTAAGTACGTCGGCCCTTAGATATGTCTCTTCTGCTCTTATATTGTTGGTAGTGCTTTCTTCTGTGATTGTATTTAGAGATTGTTTGTGCACTTGATTGGGCTGTTGAGGTTCTGGTATTATACTATTTTCTCTCATCCATTGCTTCCGGCTTAGCTGCTCTTCCTCTTCTATGGTAATGTCTTCCAAAAATTGCCTATGATTGTACATCAAACCCCTAGGTTCATGACTCCTAGCCTCCTATGCATGGCTCATGTTGCTGCGATCTCCAGGTAGACCGAATTGATGTTGAAAAAAGCTGCTATGATCTCCCCCAATCTGCGACTGTTGTTCCCATTTAGGATACGCTGAATAGAAATTTGTTGTGCTGGGTTCTTCTGCATAGCCGTGTTGCTGATAAAAACATGTTTGCTGCAGATTAGTATTGTTGTTCCATTGCTAATTTGCAAAGTGATGAAATACCATCTTTGATGCTCGTGCTTGTGGTAATGTGATTAGGACTTCTTTCCCTATTGGTTGTATTGCCTTGAATCTCGGTTCTTTTGAAATACAAGTATTCAACCTTTAAATCGATAGAAACTATTCTCACCTTAATAATACTAATTTTAATTAATCAATCCCCTACAATGACGCCAAAAACTTAACTGACGTATTCTAGGTGCTAATATAAATGTACAGAAATTAACTCAGAGAATAACCTATTGCTAAGTGTGACTCAGAATCGCTTACATGCAAGTATACGCAGTTAGAATGCAGCAAGTAATAAGTATTTATATTTTATCGTTCTCCATAGGGATTGATGTCGAGAACTAATATTGCTAATGTAAGAGTTATGCAAATAAAGTAAGGAATGGGTTTGAAGTGGTTGTGTTTTGATTATGAATGCTAACAGTGATTAAACATGGATGCTAACAATAAGTAAACGTGAATGCAATGAGTAGTGATAAGAAGATAGCTATAGAAGATGTTAAGGGTGCGGGACTAGTTATCAAGTTTCATGCTTCCCTATCCTAATAAGTACTTTCGCACTTAATGATTTATGACAGCCCAGCTTCTGCTGCGATCTCCATACTAACTTAGGGCGACGCAAGCGTTATTAAGGTTATTCCTAAAACTTCGATAGTGAAAAGCTTTTCACCTAATCCTAACATAGCATACTAGATCATCCTGCAGTCTTTTCTTTCGAACTCGTTGCAGGCTACATGTGTGGGTAGCTAATCGACACATGTATATTAAATAAAAATGCAGCAGTGTAAAATATAATAACCAACACTCCTAACATACTTCTACAAATGAATCCTCACCGAAAACTCCTATAACACAGCCTAGCAATAAACACAAGTATAAGACAAAATCAACCAATTTTATTACTACTACTAAATGTTTACAGCTATAACTACTCCTAAGAAAAATAATAAAAGTTAGAATTGGTGCGATTGTAAAGTGTTCAGTCCCCTTGTAATCGGCTCCCACAAACACCACCAGATGCTTTTTCTTGAGATTGACTTTTGGCCAACTGACAAGCTCTCCGATCCTTGGCTTTCCTCTTGCTATTTATAGAGATGAATTACTTGGTCAGCAAGTTGAGGTGAGCTGGAAAATCTTCATTAATGGAGGATCTCTTGATTTCCGCTGGGATTTCTTTGATTGACGCTCTCTTAATTGCTTGATTGATTCTCTGTTTGTTTTCTTGTTGTCGTGATTCTTCGAATGTGACTTCCTTGTAAATGCACGATTCCACTGAATGGGTTGCAGTTCGCATTGATTCGTCCTTCCCGCGTAAACGTTCTACGTATTCCTACATTGCATAATTTTTTAGCGCATTTTATTCAATATTTGTACTTAAATCGCGAAACTGCGCTTGTGATTCTAAATTATGAATGCATGCAACTTCCATTGGTTTTTACTCGCAATTTACTATTTTTGCCCACTTATTTCCTTTAATCCTCAGAATAATGCAAACTATAATAGCCTAAAATGTGCTTTATTTTAGAGATATCAACTTCTATTTGGCTAATGTTGAAATTTTTCTCTGCATTAGCTTGCTTCATTGAATCGTAGATGTTGAATTGAATCTATTGATCATTCATCCTCAGCGTGATTATTCCTTCGTACACATCCACCAAGGTTCGACCGATTTTTAGGAAGTGTCTTCCTAAGATAATCCGAACTTCCTTGTCTGCTTCATAGTCTAGAATCATGAAATTCGCTAGAAAGATGAACTTATCGACTTGGACTAAGATATCTTCAATTTTTCCTATAGGATGAGTAATTGTCCTATCAGTAAGTTGAATCGTGATAGTCGTAGGCCTGGTTTGACCTATCCAAAAAATTTCTTAGATGGATAGGGGCATAAGATTGATGTTGACTCCTAAATCACAGAGTGCACGCCCAATATAGTTGTTCCCAATTTTCACAGGAATAGTGAATTGCCCATGGTCAACTTCCTTCATTGGAATTTTATTCTGGATAGTGGCACTACATTCCTCATTTAGTGCTACCACCTTGAATTCTTCGAACTTGCTCTTCTCACTGAGAGCATCCTTAAGGAATTTCATGTAGTTTGGCATCTGTTGCAACGCATCTACTAACATAATGTTAATGTGTATTTGCTTTAAGATATTCGTAAATTTTTCGAAATTTGTTTCCTTCTTCTTCCTTTTTATCCTTTGAGGGTACGATGGCAGTGGTGGTTGCTAAATTGGAAGTGGTTTGTCCACAACCCTCGCCTCACGTCTCATTGTAGGTTCTTCAATTTTATCATTTGCAACATCAATTTCTTCTAGTTGTTTTACTTTTCCAGCATCTTTGGAGGCTAAGGTTTCCTGATACTTCTTCACTTTATCGCTCTCAATCAAAGGTTTCCCACTTCTTAGTTCAATCGCTTTGACTTGCTCTTTGCCATTTCGCCTAAAGCTTTTCTGGCTGAAGAAAGTTGTCCTTGCTGTCTATTTTTAATATTTACCGCGATCTATCCTATTTGTACTTCCAGCGTCCGTAAAGTTACTTGTTGAACATTGAGCAAGGTCCGATGTTCCAACATCGTAGCATCATTTCTAGCAATGTAGTCCTTTAGCATTGGGTCTTGCATTTGAGTATAATTTTGTTATTGGTTGTTCCCAAATTCTGATGGTTGATTCGATCTTTATTGGCCAGTTTTGTTAGCATTACCATTTTGCCCTCCCAAAGAAAATTTGGGTGATTCTTCCAACCCGTATTATACGTATTCGAGTAAAGATTGTTTTAAGGTCGCGAGTTTTGATTTCGATGTACATTACTGAAGTTAGATTTTCACTACAACATTTGTACGCATGGTCGCCTTCACAGAGTGCACAAAAGTTGGGAGTTGTATGATTAATAACTGACGCATTCTAAACCATCTAGGGCGTAGTCATTTGGATACTTTTCACTGAATTAGTGAGCGTAGCAATTTGTGCTTGCATCGCAACCATGGCATTCAGTTCTAATTTAAAGGGAATTTTTACTTGAGTTCTTCCTTGGCTTAATTTTGGTCTAGTATTTTTAGCAGTTGTTTCGATAATTTTGTAAGCTTCATTATAAGTTTTGTCCATAAGGCTTCCTCCTACAGTTGTGTTGAGGATCGCCTTGTCCTGATCGGACAAACCATTATAAAAGTTCTCCATTTTGAGGGTATATGACATCCCATGCACCTCCAATGGTTTCATCACCCTCTTGTCTAAAACTAGTAATTTCATGTACAGAGTTCATACTTCGTGAAGTAGAAAAATATTTTGCCAACTTGTTCCCAAGTGTACTCACGCGGTAGCATGTTTATCCAGTATCTGGCCTTATCCTTTAATGAATAAGGGAACAGAAAAAGTCGAGTGTCTTATAGAGTGACACCAACTTCCTAGTTAGTATCACTAATAGCTAGGAAGGTTCGCAAATGCGGATGCAGATCTTCTGAAGGTAAACTGCTGAAAGCATCGCTAACGCGAAGCATGTTATACATGTTATTATTTAAAATGGGTCGTCTACCTGCACTGTCTAGTCTAACCATACCTAGATACGCCACATGATGCAGAAGTCCAACTTAAGTCTGCATGACTCCGTCTTTCATCCACACCCTAGAATGGGGGTGGATTAGCATTAAGGTTTGTACCTGCTCCCGCTGCAACTTCTACACCTGCACTGACTGGTGGATCAATCACTCCAGCGTGATTTTGTACATGTGGGTTCATCCTCTCTTGTTCTCTCCTTTTCTGCTCTAGCATTAAAGAGTCGTGCTCATGCATAAATCACACTAAAATGTTTGAAAACAACTGATTCCTCTTTTTAACTAAAACTATTCTAAACAATCAAATAATTAATAAATTGACACAGTCTCCAACAACAGCGCCAAAAACTTGACCTCCTTAAAGCTAGATTGCCTCGTGTGAAAATAACTCACACCCGTGCAAGTACACGGTGTACAGTAAGTAATAAGTAATATTAGTGATCTCCACAAGAACTGTGATTTATCAAAAGATGCTTGATTAGAACCAAACAGAAAGTAACAAATGAGTTTTGATTGGGTTTTGTAATGCGTAAATTAAAGAAAATGTAAAACGTAAGTATGCAATTTGAGAAAGAAAGGCACAGCTAAGGTACTAATGGAATGCATTCGTAGTTTTAGAAGAAATACGTGGTAAGGAAAAACTATCATACTTCACCTAACAAACGTCCGCTTCCGCATTCGTTCGCATTGAGCCTAACTCCCATTGCAAATCAATGTAATTCAACTGGCGCGGTGTATGCAGTAGTTACGTGTTTATTCCTAAACTTGAATTTAAAGTACAATAGACTTAATACTAACCTATTGAACATGCAAACTAGCCTTAGGTTATTTTATCTTCCGATTTACAACCTATTAGTGCGTGTGGATGGCCGGTCAACGCTTACTATTAAGTTTAGAACCTAATTAACATTGTCTAGTTTATTCCTCCCCAAATATATCTAACACATGCACAAGCTTATTCCATTTTCCCCTAACCTAGCCTTAATGAAATTAGTTCATAATGCAAATAAGAAACACAGATGATGACATAAAAAATAACATGCTGAAATAGTATTACTTAAAAACAAAATAAGTCTTTGTAAAATAATAACAATGGTGGTGAACTCTCTCGGTTCCCCCCTAAAATGGTTGTAATGATCTCTTCTTATAGTCTCCTTATAAGTCTTCACGAATCTTCCAGATTTGAATTGATAGCTACATTAGCACGAAAGCTTTCTACTGATTGATTTTGCCAATCTCGTCTTGATGGATTAAGGAATGAATCTCCTGATTTCTGCAATTTTTCTCTCTAGCTGTCTGGTTAGTCAACAGTCGCGTCTTCACTTAATTCCTTCCTTATTTGCTCGTCTGGCCTTGACAACTTTTTTGAACTTCTGTCCTCGCATAGGTTAGCTTCGCATTACTTAATTTTCTACTATGCATTGCAATTCCTACAAAAATTGCCTATTAGCATAAGCTATTCCTAAATACGTATTTATAGTGTAAATTTAGCATTTTTTAGCATTATAATGCATATTCCTCAATTTATTCCCCCAACACGTAAGCATTAGTCTAATTCACCTTTTTACTCATTATATTCTCTTTTTTGCATAAGATTTCATATGATAAAACTAAACAAATGATTAAAAAATGTCTTAAATACAGACTCTATTTGAGAGTCATCACACACACACAAGCATCATCACCAAGATCTCAATCAAGCATTATCAATATCTCAAACATCATTATCTCAATCAAGGGGTACTCAGACCTAAACTCCTAGATACTAGACCAAGTGATCACGTTCCTGACCTAAACCTCATAGAGTAATCTAACGGCCATGAACCCCTAGACCAATACCTTCATAGTGAAAAACTGTCTCAAAAGAGAAACTAGGCATCTCATTGAGGATGGAGACCTGGTGAGTGGAGCTACCTGGTTGTTGCTAGACCATACACACTTGCTGTGAGATCATTAATCCACACGACTAACGATGGGATATCTCCCTGCTACCACACATTGAATAAAGACCCCTTACTTTCAGAAAACCAGGTAAGCGAAGTGACCTGGTCGGCCGACCATCCACACATCCTATTGTCCAAAGATATCGTTGAACACTAAGGTGTGTGTCCCTACATTGTAGTCCATTAACTCCATAACTAAACCAGTACCCTCTATCCGATACTCATACCCCGGCCACATCCTGTAGAGCACCGACACGTGCTATAAATCATTGTCCCCTATTGGGACAGTAGTGTCGAGCTAGTTCACCATGGAACATCATCCCTCTACATGCACCATGAGCGAGTTCCTAATATAACGAAGCAATAGAGTTTCCTATGGGACACTAACAAATCAAGAGTCTCCTATAAGACATCATCATGCAACAACAATCATCACTCACAATGCTCAAGGCACATACATAATCAGAGAATACATAAAGGTCAACTATATCACAACATACGTGTCCAAAATCAGTAATCACATCGAGGTTGCATGAATAATCATAGGTAAATAGTTCATCACATACATCACATTACATAGAGCATCACATATATCTAATCATCAAACAAGCTAACATGCAATTGATCATGTTCACGTATTAAACTACAGGACATCGAGTTAGGGGTAAAGGGTCCCTTACTTTGGCTGAAATCCACGAATGCTTCAAGCTTCTAAACCACGAACCTTAGAAGTAAACACTTGAACTGGGCCCTAAACAAGCAAATGGGTCACAAATAGCACCCTAAACTACTAAAAACGATTTTAAGGCATCGAAATTACTTAAGGGTAAAATCTGGTCAAACTGGTCAAATATAGTCAATGGGCAAATAGGTGGCAACTCTTGAAATCAGCGACAGAGACACGACGAAAGATGCGCGACGGCAAATAGATCTAAACGACAGTAACTTTTCACGAATCTCTACGGCGGCTGTAACGTCTATGGAACTTGCGGCGGACTTGAGAGTGGACAGGACAATGGCAGCAAATCCTAATCTAGGGAGATGTTGATCGAAACTGAGGTGGCGGCTAGGCTTGCAGGGTTTTAAAGAAATATGCAGAGGGGGAAGGGCTAGTCTATGTGCATTAGTGAGAGAGAAAATGAGGGTTGAAGAAAGGGGAGGAAGGGTACGTTTCAAGAGTTAAATAATAGAAAAAAAATAATGAAAAATAAAATTTATTTTCCTAACCGTACTTTCCTTTTCTTCTTTCAAACAAATATGTTTCCTTCTTTTCTTCTTTATTTTATTACTTTCCTTTTCCTTTCTTTGGGCTTTAACGAAAACACAATGGCTTATAGTTTGGGGGAAAAGGTCAACTTAATTACTAAAGTACCTTGAGGGAAATAATTTCCTAAATTACCCTTCATGAGAAAAGACACTCCAGCAATTTAAAGAACCCGACTTCTAAAATAGTCCTAGACCCAGTTCTTTCCCTTCATGAGCATGCAGGGTAGCTTGGCAGTGGTGATCAATCGGTAACAACTCGATGAAAGGGAAAGGAATGAACAAATTCTCTCTGGCTTTTTTGAACGATCGAGGAATGTGACGACGCAACAGATCGATTGAAGACAAAAACCCTCATTTGGCCACACGGCCTCTTACTCCAAAATTATAAAAATAACTTTCCTTGACCTGAAATCACAAATTTAACCCTTAAGCTCATTAAATCATAAAACAAGCCTTAGGGGTGAATTTACCAAATTACCCCTAAGGCTAAAACTGTAATAACGGCCCAACAAACTAAGTGAACGGTTAGAAAATCATACCTGAAGAGTCGTAACGAAAACCCGAGACATTATAATATTCCCTCCTTTTATGACTTTCGTCTCTAAAAGTCCCTAAGACTCAAACAAATCTTGGTAGAGAGACATCATCTCATCCTCCAGCTCTCAATGTGCATCCCTAACTTTCTAACATCTCCACTAAACTTTAACCAAACTGGTCTCTCGGTTACGCAAGGTCTTGCGCTCCCGGCTACAACCCGAACAAGCTTCTTCTCCTCGAAACTCAAATCCTTGCTCAGCTCTAAATGCTCAAAATCAACAATATGTGAAGGATCTACTACATACTGGCACAACATCGATACGTGAAACACATTGTGAACTGTCGACAAAGATGGAGGCAAGGCCAATCGATAAGCTACTACTCCAACCCGCTCTAGAAACTCAAAGTGACCCACAAACCTGGGGTTCAACTTCCCTCGATTTCCAAATCTCAAAACTCCACGCATCAGTGCTACTTTTAGAAATATGTGTTGACCCACCTCAAACTACAAATCTCTACGTCGAACGTCAGCATAGCTGTTCTGTCTACTCTGTGCTGTCAACATCAGAGACCTAATCTTTTAAACTGCATCACTAGTCATCTGTAACAACTCATGACCCAAACCTGTCTATCAACTACCTCTTCCCAAAACACTAGAGATCTACAACTCTTGCCGTACAAAGCCTCAAATGGAGCAATCTGAAAAGTCGACTAATAACTATTGTTATATGCAAACTCCATCAAATACGAATGTTGATCCCATCCACACTACAAGTCTAAAACACAAGCTCGCAACATGTCTTCTAAAATCTAGTTCAGTTTCTCTTTTTTACCATCGGTCTGAAGGTGAAACGCCATACTGAAACTGCACTCAATACCCAAACCTTTCTGGACTAGTCTCTAAAAACGGGACGTATAACAAAAATCCCGGCCTGACATAATCTTTGCTGGAACACCATGGTATCGAACAATCTGTTCAAAAAATGACTACGCCCACTACTCCACGATATAAGTGATCCTACTGGAAAAAATGCACTCTTGGTCAACCAATCAACAATGATCCAAATCTGAGTAAACTCTCTCAGTGTCCTCTACAAACCAGACAGATAACCCAAAGGGTATGTTTGGGGCACCGTTTATGTAAACGGCCGGGTTGGTTATAATAACCCAACCCGTGTTTGCCCCACCGTT
>JBBMKA010055957.1:0-18330 GCA_037833695.1 Sechiopsis laciniata
TAAACAACCATTATTTATTTTGAGATCTACATGCTGAACAATCCTAAATATGGAATCCAATTCCTAAAATATATCTAGTATATTTAATACACATTTAGGATGCATGAAACTTTTTAACCTAGAGTGGGATTTTAAATCTATATAACATACTTTATGCAACAACTAAGACATGCAAATAAGTAACATATAATTTAAACAGTTAATGACTGATTTGATGTTTGACATATTTCTAGGAAATTTAAATTGCGACATAAGCTAAAAACTTCTTCAAGAATAATTTTTGTCTTCACTTCTTGATTTCTTGGAAACTTTGACCGATAAGAACAAAACCCTTTAAATATTTTCCAAATATTTTTTAAAAATATTTCAATATTTAAATGGCTTCAAGATAAAGATTTCTTTAAAATTATCCCATAAAAATTTTTCCAAAGATTATTGATTTAATTTTAAAATCTTTATTTAATTATCCTTTAATTATTTATGGTTACCCATATTTTCTAAAAATATTAACTATAATTAAATCCCAAGATACTTTCTAAAAATATCAGGTTTTAAAAGATAATAAATGTTTTCCAAAAATATTTCAATTAATAAAAAATTATTTTTCCTACCCAAATATTTTCCAAAAATATTTTTGGAAAAAATCTCAATTTTTTATAGAGAAAATATCCCATCCTTGGTGCTCTTCGTGTTCTTCATCTTTTGGCCAAATCTGAATCGCAAAAAATTGTACAAAGATTTTTCTATACCCAAATGCTTAAGTTTACACAAGATCTAAGAATTTATAAAAAACCTAATACCAAACAAAAAACCTCTAGCAAAAAACAATAACAATTTAACATTCATCCAATGAAAATTAAAACCCACCAATAAAAAGATTCCAACAACAAGAATCACCCTTAGCCAAAGCTTTGATACCAATTGTTGGTAATATAGGGTAGAAGCATGCATTTAGCGCGATGGAAGCATGTGAATAATAAAAATTTTCACAATAATTAATCTAATTAATTATCTTTGATTAATTTAATTAATCTATATGCAACACTGTAGGTTATTGACATGTTATTGATAAACAAAAATACTTACATTGATTGTCGCCTCTGATTTAATCTAGCAGATCTTTATGTTGAGTATCGAACAATCTACTCCGCTCTTCCAGGCTATGGCTTCTTTGCTGCAACTGAGGGCTTGGTGGCATATTAGAGAAGGGAGCTAGGTACTTTGTCAGTATAGTCTAACTATGGAGGAGAAAAGAGATCTAAGTTTTTAGAAAAAATTTTCAACTTTGTGAGAAAGGTTACTCTGAAAGTGAGTAGGATGAGAATGAAGACCTCAAAGACCTCCTATTTATAGTAGAGAAATAGTTGTTCCAACTTAGAACTTTCTGATGTGACAAATCATTATGCATTTTTTCCATTTGATTTTTCTCATTTAATTATCAGAAATTTAATATATTGTTTTATTTATTTTAATTGATATTTATCGATTAAATTTCAATTACATAATATATCCAATATATTATAAATAAATAAATATCTAACTAATATATCCAATATGTTAATTCTCTACTTTAACAATTATCCAATAATTATTAACCCAATTAATATGTCCAATATATTAATCAATTTTCTCCATTTAATAATTATCCAATAATTATTAAACCAACTAATATGTCCAACATATTAATTACTCTGATCTCTTAATTAAATAATTATTCAATAATTAATTTATAAAATAAATTAATTTCTCCTTATTAATACTTATTCAATAAATATTAAATTAATATATCAAATATATTAATTAGCAAGTTTAATAAATTAAATTTTATGCTTCTATTAATTATGTCCCACATAATTAAGATATGAATTTGAACTGTTTAAACTCACTCTCTAATAAAACAGTGTACCAGCAAGTATAGGCTAGGCCGAGGACCGGTGGACCTATAGGTTGAAAGCTACAATGACCCGGGATCCAATCCCTATTTGTTAACATCAGGCTTATTCCACTAAAGGCCTATGCTGAACTCTTTCGCACTATAGGACAAGTTAACGTCCATGGATATAATCGGTCATCTATCATATGATCCTTCACAAGCTTGTTCGTAATTCACAGCTGAGACAAGAAACCCGTTCTACCCCTTTGATTACATCTTTCTCCTTAAGCGTCACAGATTCCTCTAATGAACATGTGTTTATAGTCTAACTATAAATCAATATCCTCTCGAGCCAATGAGAGGCGAGATCCATTTGTCCAAGCCCTAGAATTAGTTCTTAAGGGAACAACTCTACATCTTCCTCAAATTTCGGGAAGGCGTGAATTCCTTCTTGTGATGGTTCGTTCCCAGTCACTCACTACGACAATCTCCAACATGGGAGGCTAATTGACCCATCGTTGTTTGGTTGGTCTCACCCACGTACAGGAGTTCACAACCCACTTAAGATTAAGATCACATAGACATACGATCATCCTTAGTGAAGTAGTTGATACTATTCTATAACGAAATTACTAGATCGATCATAAACTTCTAGTCCCGTCTTATGCAAAAACTCCTTTTTGCATAGGCACCCCCACTCACATGTCTCCACATGAACAACCATGATCAGGTTGTTTGCAACATTTACAAAGAAGGTCGTACCAACAGTGTCACCCGGACTTAGGTGCCTAACCTTAGTCCATATATTGTAGACGTTTTAGGTTATTAACTTGGAACTAGATCCACTTGTATGTCTCACATACTTGTCCAAGTGTACATCCAAATAATCATGGAAATTTTGCTATTAATCAAATTAATGCGATAAAGCTATACGACATTTGTATATTAAATACGCAATTAATGAAAATAATAACCTTTATTAATAACTGAAATATGACATTAAATGTCTAACATTAAATGCTTTTTCTTTAAATACAAACTACTAGGTCTTTAGGGCACAATCTCTAACAGCTATAAAGTATTCTAGAAAGGAGCTTTAAGTAATAGTGTAGCATGAATTAATCTTCTTACCAACATTTGTCTTTGGTTTAATTTTAATTGCTTTGAAGTCATTTTCTCGCCTTTTAATTATTTAGTTGATATAGATTCAAAACCAACCCAAAACCCATATTGAATGTCTATTTTCTATAACAATTCTTAAGTTTCCATTTATTATTTATCAATTCCATGTGGAGAGCAATTCAACTGCGAATACTTGCGTAATAATGTGATTTAAGATTGTAGGACCTAGTCTCACACTTAGAATAAATCATTAGAATATTTATATACCACAGCCAAAAAAATCGCAATCAATATACTTGTGCATTGTGGATGCATATCTATAATAATTCAAGGAACACGAATATGCAATCCGGCAGCTTCATATGTGAAGATTCCTGGTCATCGTATACCACGATCTTCTCCAGGTCATCATCTCCATGTGGTGGACCAACTCCCTAGGGGAAGGCCACCTGTTAGGTTTCTGCTCATTTCTTTATATAGGGCTGCGTTACTTGGAAATCAAGTTTGGGAATGTTCTAGAATACGTTCATTTTCCCAAGATCTTCGTTCATTTGATTTCCTTGCTTCATGTTTCATTGGGCACGACAACTTTTGTATCAATTTCATTACTGAATGTTATCGCTTTATCTAGGGTGAAGTTGTCTCCTTCATAACCTATGCGATAATTAGTATGTTACTGGAGTTATAATTCCCTTTTATTCAGTGGATGCAGTATTGCTTCCCTTTTTGGCTTTATGTGAATGCGTATGGATTTTACCTTTTCTCTTCCACATTTTAGCTTGTAATTCATTCAACTTTCTAAAAAATGCCTAAATAGATGATCCAAATGATGCTCTGTTTAAAAGTTATCAGGGAGTTCTTAGTGAGTATTCTTTTATACCCACCCTTATTGTGGTTTTTTTCCACTAGGTAATCAAGGACATCACCGAGACGGTTAGCTGGGATATGCTGGAGTGATCATGGGTGGAGCTTGCTGCATCTAGTTTTTTAGGTTATAGGATAGGTGCTATTTCTTTCTTTTTGGTAGCATGCTAGGTTCAGACTCATGTTATTTTCTTTTAACTGAATTATTTAACTATTGAGACAAGAATGTTTTATCTATTATTTTAATTATTTAAACTTATTTCAAATCACCTTGGCCAAGGGCTCTTTCATTATTACTTGAATTAAATGTAATAGGAGAAGTCATGATGATTTGAATTTGAAATTAGAAAATGCATGTAACCGCTCAAGTTTTCGTCCCGGTTCCCCAGGTATGTTTTCTAGTTAATTCAGTTGTTTCTTTGGGCCGTTAGGGCAGTTTTAGCTTTGAGGGGCATTGTGGTAATTTAACCCCTAGGGTCGGTTTGCTAATTTATTGAACTTCAGGGTCGTTCTTACTTTTGTTGAGATCAGGGTTGTTTTTGTGATTTGCAAGGCATCAGAGCTAGTTTTTCAATTGGTAAGAGGAAAGCTTGTTTTGTTTAAAAGAAAGAAGTTTAAAGGAGTTGATTAAAAAAAAAGGTTAGGTGTTGCGATCAAATTCTTCCATCGATTAAAAGAAAGAGAGAAGGGCCAGCCTCCATTATTTTCCCTCTTCTCCTTCGATCTCCTCTCTCCATTGCCGCAGAGACGAACCGCATCAATCCTCGCCCAGCAGCCTCGCGATCGCTTCCTCGCAGCCGTAACACAATCACTGCCCAGCCGCATAGCGAGCACGCCTACACCGTGCCGTTCTGCCTGCAGCCCTGCTTGTCGATCACAGCTTGTCCATGCCGCAGCCCTTCCCTCACAGCCCGCGTCTGCCAGCCGCACACACTCGCCCAGCCTCGCTGCCGCATACGCCCCTACAGCGCCTCAGCGCTCGCCAGCGTCCGCGTCGCAGCCCTTCAAATCGCGTAGCCTTGCGCGAGCCTTCGCTGCTGCACAGCCGCACAGGCCCGGGTGCAGCAACCCTGCAGCCGCACACGTGACTCGCCTTGGTCAGCCGCATCATTTTCCGAGCCCTTCGTCCGGGATCATTGGGTAAATCCCGCTCCTTGTGTTCCCTATTATTTTGGATAGCTTGGTTTAACTATTAAGTATCATATTATTATTGTTAGGATGAGATTGTCGTGTTGGTTATCTGCAGCTCAAGGAGTATCGTTTCTATCTATTCTGTAATTGTTTCAGGTAAGGGTTTCTTGTCGTGGTTGTGTGGACCCTGCTTGAATATGCATTGATATTATTGTATGCTGCATGTTTTACTGTTTTACGAGCATGTCTTAGTGGATAGGTTGTTGTGATATCCCGACTGTTTGAGAGCATGCCTTGACTTATTGTGACATGTCTGTTAATACCATGCTAGGGTTTCTCGTCTTTTACTGTTAAGCATGTTGTGATCTGTTATGAACTAAACGAGTCAAACTCTTAGCATAGCTTCGGTTAGGTTCTCATAATCTAGAGGCTGAGAGCAGGCACGACGTATGTTGCCCCCACCGATTTGAGACCAGCGATGACAGATTCTTGCCACCTATAATAGGTCGTGGAGTAGCTACCACTCCGACATAAGCCTAGTCTGTGGCCTGCTAGAGCAGGGTCCTTTCCTTGGTGTAAGCATACCTTGGGACGACCTTTAGCTTCAGGCGTTGGTGTAAGTAGGCTGCCACAGTTGGGTGCCAAAGGCCTCCCACCAACTGTGGATCAGTGGACACCATACCGAGTCTAATTAGGCATGCGTACCTGGATCAGTTTAGTTTGTACAGGCCTAAATTTACCCAATTTATAGCAACATGCGATGTGCGTGCACACGCATTAGATGCCGAGAGGACGGCTCCCTCGGGCTAATGTCGTCAGTACACCATCTCGTTCCTGTTTAGAGCCAGACACTTGGAGACTCACTCAAGTGTCTAGGAACAGTTAGAGAGCTGGTCATCTAGCTTAGAGTTAGAGACTCTCGAGGTTTGGGAGTTATTTTGATGACTCAAGTTTCTGCTACTGGTTGGTAAGGTGTATTGCATGTATGCTAGGATGCTAGATGATGTGTTGTTTACGTACTGTACCCCGGCTGGGGATTCTTACTAGATGCCTTTGTACTCATCCTTATTTCTGTGGTTTTCGACCAGGTAACTTGAGACAGCACCAGGACGACTAGAGGAGGAGCTGATGGATCATGGGAGCCCGCTGTCTAGTTTATTTATTTATTGTCATTTGTTCAGCATGTAGTCAGAGACTGAGTCCCATTCTTTTTATGGTTTATGTTTTGAACCTGTTTTTAATAATCTCTAGCCAGTGGCACAAATTGTATTGGTTTTGCACTTATGGTTTTGGAATTATTTATCTTTCCTTATAGAATGTTTGAGTTTCTCTCATGTTTTACATTATTTGAATGGTTTTAATTCATGCATGCTGAGTAAGAACTGTTTTTAGGACTGTTTTAGAGTCGGGTCCTTACAATGCATGTTTATAATTTACAGGTTAGAATTTACAGGTTTTTACAGTTGATAACAGAGTGCAAAGTTATAGATTCTATAGATTAACCTACTTAATAGGTTGTTATTTTCCCCTATGATCTTCAACATTCCAGCGATCGTCATGTATGTTAGTTTTATTAAAGGGTTTTGGTTAATGCACATAACATCTAGCTTACATGTTGTTCTATTTGCCTGTATGATAAGTCCTGAGCGTAGACTAAGATGTGGTTTTCAGATGTAGATCTTGAGCCATGGCGAGGCCGTCAACCCGGAGACATGCGAATGTAGTAGCCATAATTGATGGTCACATAGCAGCTATAGTGACGACAGATGTTCCTTCCTCCTCTGCTGAACTAGGGGTTCAGCAACAGCAGCAACCATCCACTTTTGAGGTACCTCCACCAGATGCGAAAGGGGATACGACTACGATCTTTCATGAGATGGTTTTGACCATGCTCGTCGCGTAAAGAGTTGAGACACAGGCGCAGTTCGTACAGTTTGTAGGGATGTTCTAGCAATAGCACTACCACCCCCACCTACGTCGTTAGTACTTCTTGCTCTAGTGGCAGAGCCAGAGGAGAGAGATGATGCTATGAAAGTTTGTAAGTGGATCTAGGAGTTCCAAAAATGGAATCTTCGAGAGCTTGATGCCAAGTCCAAGGACCCGTAGGATGCTGCAAAGTGGTTAGCTCGCATGGAGGCCATATTCTGTTATAAAGGGTGCCCAGATGTCCAAAGTGTAGAAAACTCGAATCAGAAATAGCACAATCGTGCAAGCATTAAGCTTCGTGATTGGAAAGACAAAACATTCACAAATTCTCTAAAAAAAAATTTTGATTTTTTTTTTTCTCAACTTGCTTTTTTGCTCTATTGGTCTCTTGCTCTATTTTCCACAATGGAATAAGCTATCTATTTATAGCCTATTACAAACTTGTTATATAAGACTCTATAACCATAAATTTGTAACCATTTTGGCATTCAATTACAAGAAACCATTTTGCCACTAACCACATTTAAGAGCCCACTAACTCCTAAATAAAAAACTCCTACTAGCAACAATTAAACAACACATTAAAATTAGCATTAAGTTTATTCAATAAAACCCCTCCGTAAACTTAAATGCTTCTGCCATCCGCCATGCCAATCATCTTCTTGAATTTATCGAACAAAACCTTTGGTAACAGTTTTGTAAAGATATCCACAACTTGATCTTGACTCCCCACATGCAGCAATTCCACACCTCCTTCCTTCATATGATCTCGGATGAAATGAAAATGAATATCAATATGTTTGCTCCTTTCATGATTCACTGGATTCTTTGGCAACTCAATTGCTGATCTGTTGTCAACTTGAATCATAGTCGCACCAAATTGCTTTAACTCCATCTTGCTCAACAGATTTCTGAGCCATATTTCATGACATACGCACCAAGAAGCTGCAACATATTCAGCTTCGCATGTCGAAAGCGTTACGATCAGTTACTTCTTCGACAACCAAGTAAATGTTGTATTGCTCATAAAGAATGCATATCCCGAAGTGCTCTTCTGATTGTCTATGTCTCCACACCAATCGCTGTCAGAGTATCCAATAAACTTATACTCTTCTACTTTCGAATAAAACATCCCAAGGGATACTGTACCTTAGATGTATCGCAAAATTCGCTTCAATGCCTTCCAATGCGTATAAACTGGCTTCTCCATGAACTGACTAACGATGCCAACACTCAATGCGATGTCTGGCCTTGTGCATATGAGATAGCAAAGGGTTTCCACCAAACTTCTATATCTGTTAACATCTAAATGTTCTCCTTCATCAAACTTTGAAAGTTTTGTACCTGGTTCCATTGGTATTAAAACTGGGTTGCAACTTGCCATCTTGAATTTTTTCAAGATCTCCTTCGCATAATTCTCCTGTGATAAAAAAAATGCCTGTTTCTTCTTGTTTAATCTATAAATCGAGGGAAAACTTCAGCAAACCCAAATTTGTCATCTCAAATTCTCGAGTCATTGTTCTCTTAAATTCTTCGATCGCATCACTGTTACCCATAAATATTAGATCATCAACATAAAGAGCAAAAAAAATCGCATTACCTCTGCATTACTTTGTGTAGAGCGCATGCTCGTAAGGACATTGCATGCAGTCATTCTCCTTGAAATGTGTATCTATGCGAGTATTCCACGCTCGTGGTGCTTGCTTCAACCCATAAAGTTCTTTCTTCAATTTTAGCATTTTCTTCTCTTCTCTAACTTTCACGTATCGGGTGGTTGTTCAATATAAACTTTTTCTTCAAGCACACCATTCAAGAATGTCGTCTTGACATCCATCTGAAATATAGGCCATTTAAATTGAGCCGCATGAGAAATAAGCAATCAAATTGTCTCCATTCTTGCAACGGGAGCAAAGACTTCATCATAGTCAATTCCCACTTTGTACTTGTATCCCTTTGCAACAAGCCGCGACTTGTAACACTTTATCTTTCCTTCAGCTTTCATCTTCTTCTTGAATACCCATTTCACACTAATTGGTTGACTTGCATTCGACAATTCTGTTAGTTTCCATGTATCATTGCGCTCAATCGCATTGATCTCCTCATCTATGGCAGTTTTCCACTTCTTGTCTCGCACTACTTCTTCAAAGCTAATGTCTTCCGTATCTGCTAAAAGACAGACAACATGTACCTCATTTGTCGCATCGTACAAATCTTGCAAACTCCACATTCTTAGTTGTTGCAGTTCATCTTCATCATCGGTTGTTTCAGACTCTGCTGATATACTTGTTGATGCAACGACTGACAATTCTCCAACTTCGATGCTAACTTCCATCGAATTATTCTAGTCTCATTCGCTTTCTTCATTGACTTGCACATCGCGACTCACCATCACCTTCTTGCTTATTGGGTCAAGTAGCTTATACCCTTTTATTTTCTCATCATAGCCAATGAAAACAGACTTCTTGCTTTTGTCTTCAAGTTTAGTTCTTCGCTGATCTAGTACGTGTGCATAAGCCACTCTACTAAATACTTTGAGATGTAAAACTGTCGGCTTCTGTCCACTTCATGCCTCTTGCGGTGTCTGATCACCCAACTTTGCATATGGACATCGATTTTGCACATAGACAGCGCATTGCACTGCTTCTGCCCAAAACTCATTTGGCATACTTTTTTTCTTTAGCATTGCTCGAACCATATCAAGAATGGTCCTGTTTTTCCTCTCAGCCACACCATTTTTTTTAGGAGTATATGGTGCTGTTAGAAATCGCCTTATGCCTTGCTCCTCGCAATACTCCATGAAAGCCGTTGAAGTATATTCGCCACCTCTGTTAGATCGCATAACTTTATCTGTCTACCTGTTTCCTTCTCCACCCTCACTCTGAATTTTTTGAACACCTCAAATGCTTCTGATCTTTCTTTCAAGAAATATACCCAAGTTTTTCGTGAGAAATCATCAATAAAGGAAATGAAGTACCTTTTACCGCTGAAAGATCTGGGGGTAATTGGTCCGCATATATCAGTATGAATCATCTTCAGCGGTTGCTTAGCTCGATATTCTTCTTTCTTCTGAAATGAGGTTATCGCATGCTTGCTATTCACGCATTCTTCACAAAACTTTCCATCATAGTCCATGTCAGGTAGCTCATGCACCATATTCTTCTTTTCTAACACATTTAGTCGACCATGATGTAGGTGACCAAAACGAAGATGCCAAAGTGATGCTTTATCTTCTACATCGACTGGCAAACATTTTTTTAGCAAGCTTCACAGATTCAATCTATACATGCGATTTCTTCCCATCTCAACTTGAGCGACTAAACGCTCTTGCTTGTCCTTCAAATGTAATAGCCGGTCTTTCAAAAATATTGAATAACCCTTCTCTGTCAGTTGCCCCAAACTCAAAATATTTCTTTTGAGATCTAGTACATAATAAATATCCTAGATTGACCTTGTCAAGCCATCCTTTTACAAATAACAAATCGTACATTTGCCTTTGACCTCCACTTTTGATGCATCGCCAAAAGAAACATGACCATCTTCAACTTTCTGCATCTCTTTGAATAGATGCTCGTGAATGCACATATGGTTGCTTGCCTATGAGTCGAGATACCATAAAGTATTATTGTTGACGCTACTATCATTTTTCGCCATCAAAAGAAGACCTTCATTAACTTCATCTTCTAATGCTAAATTAGTTGTTTCTTCAACCCTTTTATCCCCTCGACAATCTCTTGCAAAATGTCCCACTTTTTCGCAATTGTAACATTTGTATGAATTGAAATCACTCGCATAGTGACATTACTTGTGACATTTGTAGCACTCAATGTCTGAATGATTCGATCTACTCACTTGTGACATTACTTGTGACATTTGTATGAATTGAAATCACCCTCTTCCACGCTAATTTGCTTGGCTTGACTGTCCCTTCTCTTCATGACTGTCACTTTGACCACTGCGACCATTTTCACGACCTCCACGGCCACGTCCTCTACCTTAAAATTTTTTAGAATAGAGTACCTTTTCATCTTTGATTGATGCTTTGGTTTGAAGCACTTGCTCTAGCGTTTCCTCTTTCTTCTTGTTCTTTCGTTGCTCGTGTGCCTCTAGAGAATCGGAAAGCTCATCAACAGTGAGTGTCGCAAGGTCCTTTGACTCTTCAATCATGCACACCACATTCTCAAAATTGTTGGTCAATGAACTCAAAATCTTCTCAACAACTGGCACATTCGTTAGCTTTTTGCCATTGCGATTGAGTTGATTCACCACCGTTTGCACACGCATGATGTAGTCAGATATGCATTCTGACTCTTTCATCTTTATGCTCTTTAACTCGCTGTGAAGAGTCTGGAGATGCACTTGCTTGACTCGGTCGGCTCTTTTGAACACTTTCTCTAAAATGTCACATGCTTCTTTTGAAGTAGTTTCACTTGCAATCTTCTCAAAGCCCGACTCGTCAATTGCTCGAAACAACATGTATAATGCCATTTTATCCTTCGAGCGCGTCTCTTTCAATGCTTTGGTTTGATTTGCCATATAACTCATGGTATCTGCTAGTTCTACGAAACCTTCTTCGACCACCTCTCATGCGTCATGAGAGCCGAGAAGAGCTTTTATCTAGATGCTCTAATTCTCGTAATTTGCCTTCGTCAATTGTGGCAGCAGCATTTGGCCCATTACGTTTGTCATGGCTCTGATACCAATTTATAGAAAACTCGAATCATAAATAAAACAAATAAAACACAAATAATACAATCGCGCAAGCTTTTCGTTTCGTGATTTGAGAGACAAAACACTCACAAATTCTCTAAAACACTTTCTCTTCATTTCTCAACTTGTTTTCTTACTCTATTGTTCTCTTGCTCTATTTTCCACAATGGAATAAGCTATCTATTTATAGCCTATTACAAATTTGTTCTACAAGACTCTATAGCCATAAATTTGTAACCATTTTGGCATTCAATTACAAGAAACCATTTTGCCACTAACTCCTAATTAAAACCCACTAACCACATTTAAGAGCCCGCTAACTCCTAAATAAAAAACTCTTACTAGCAACAATTAAACAACACATTAAAATTAGCATTAAGTTTATTCAACACAAAGGCCTAAATGTGCTGACAAATATAGCTATCTGGTGGTGGGAGGCTACTGACTAGGCTAGGTCAGCTGGCTTGCCCCCAACAACTTGAGAGTTCTTTAAGACGGAGTTCTTGAAGTAGTATTACACCGAGAATGTCCAACGGGAAAGATAACAACTTTCATCGTTCGGAAGCAAGAGAGTTGACTACGATCGCTTATGAGAGTTTATTCAGTGAGCTTGGTCGATTTGAGCAACACTTGATTCTGATAGTGGAGCTCAAGATCAAGGCCTTTGTGAATGGGCTCAGGCACGAGGTTTGCCAAGATGTTCGAGCTCTGAAGCTGAAGTTGTACGCTGATACCATAGATTTAGCAAAGATTTACGATGGTAAGTACTAGAAGAACCCACTTGAGGAAGGGACTACTTCCAATGTACAACAATATGAGGGGCAGAAGAGAAAGTTTGAGGCATCTAGATCATCTAGATCTGGAAGTCAGTAGCACCGTTCTAGTCATTTTCAAGGTCGAGACAAGCAACCACATCAGTTCAAATAGTAGAGCATAGTTAGGCAGCTATCGTAGTACAGAAAATGTAACAAGTATCACTATGGTATTTGTGGGGCATCTCCGAGAACTTGCTACAGGTGTGGTAAAAAGAGGCATTTGGTCTGAGCATATACCCAGGGAGGAGCAAGTCAGGCTCAACAGCAGGGTTATGTGTTTGCCACTACTCGTCAGGAGGTAGACATGACTGATGTCGCGGTTGTAGGTACTCAATTAGTTCTAGATCATTGTGCTTTTATACTGTAGGACAAGCTTGTCTGGAGTTGAAACCATTGGGGTTCGAGCTATGTGTTGCAACTCCATCTGTAGTTAGTATGTTCACCTCTAAGAAGGTGAAGGATGGCTAGATCGTAGTATCCGGAGAGCTTTTGGCTGTTACCCTTATAGTACTACCTATGAGCGACTTTGATGTGATTTCTGGTATGGGTATGGAGTGCTTAGTTAATTTCAAGAGAGGAAGCTAGCTCGGGAGGTATGGGGCTATTTAGCCAAGTTGACAGCTGATAGTCATCCAACGTTATCCATAGACTACGTTCTAGTAGTGCAGGAGTTCTTGGATGTGTTCCCTGAAGAGTTGCTAGGCTTACCACCGTCGAGGATGGTTGATTTTACTATTGAGCTCAAGCTAGGGACTCTCTCTATCTCGAAGGCCCCGTACTGGATCGTACCACCCAAGTTAAAAAAGTTTAAGGTTCGGTTCAAGAGTTATTGGATAGAGGTTTCATTCATTCTAGTGTGTCCCCTTGGAAAGCACCAATACTATTTGTAAAGAAGAAGGACAGATCAATGCGCCTCTACATTGATTATAGAGAGCTAAACAAAGTTATAGTAAAGAATAGGACCCATTGCCTTGCAGAGATGATTTGTTTGATCACCTTCAGGGAGTGTCAGTATTCTCCAATATAGATTTGAGATCTAGATACAACTAGTTGAGGATCAGGGATCTTGATATCCCGAAGACAACGTTTGAGACTAGGTATGGTCACTATGAGCTCGTGGTGATGTCCTTTAGATTGACCAATGCCCCAACAACGTTTATGGATATGATGGACTGGGTGTTCGAACCATTTTTTAATAGCTTTGTCATTGTGTTCATAGAAGACATTTTGGTCTATTCTTGGACTAAGGAGGACCATGCCGACCATCTTAGATTAGTGTTGACAGCCTTAAGGGAGAATAAGTTGTATGCTAAGTTCTCAAAGCGTGAATTTTGGCTAGAGCAGGTCGCCTTTTTAGGTCATGGGGTTTTCGAGTTGGTATTTCAGTGGATCCTGTCAGGATTGAAGTAGTGAGTTTTTGGGCAAAGCCGACATAAGTCGTAGAGATTTGTAGCTTTCTGGGTTTGGCAGGTTATTACAGACGATTCATCTACAACTTTTCCAAGATAGCGAGACCTTTGACTTGATTGACAAGGAAAGGTTGTGAGTTCGTCCTGGATAACACTTGCAAGGAAAGTTTTGCAAGGTTGAAGGAAGCTTTGATAATAGCGTCAGTTCTAACAGTGCCAGATGGGGCAACAGGTTTTATAGTGTACAATGATGCTTCTCATAAAGGAATATGGTGTGTTTTGATGTAGCCTATAAAGGTGATCGCTTACGTTTCCCGTCAGTTAAAGTTTTACGAGCTGAATTACACAGTGCACGATTTAGAGCTAGCAGTAGTTGTTCATGCATTAAAGATTTGGAGGCATTACTTGTAAGGAGAAAAGATAGATTTTACGGATCACAAGAGCCTTACGTACTTTTTTGCACGGAAGGAGTTGAACATATGACAGAGGAAGTGGCTTGAGTTAGTTAAGGACTACGACTGTGAAATCTTGTACCACTCTAGCAAGGCCAATGTTGTGGCAGATGCACTTAGTAGAATGACGTCGCACTTAGCAGCATTGTGGACCAAACAGTCTTTTCTAGTGAGAGATGTGGAGCAGGCCGATATCGTCTTGTTGGTGGATAAAGTTACCACCAAGGTAGCACAGTTGACAGTTCAACCTTCTATTAGGCAGAGGATCGTTGAGGGGCAATTGAACGATCCAAAGTTAGTCAAGATTGTGGCTCGAGTTCAATCAGATGGTGATGTGGACTTTTTAGTTGCTATCATATAGAGGATGACTCTGTGTGCCAAGAGACTCGAGACTAAGAGTAGAGTTGTTATTTGAGGCTCATAGTTCCCCGGTGGCTGGTGGAGATCCCACTAGTATGCCCCTGTGTAATGGCCTAGTTTTCCATTTTGGTTTCCCAGGTATGTTCGTTTGCTTCTTCGGTTGTTCGGTTGGGCCGTTAGGGCAGTTTGAGCCTCTAGGGGAATTTTGGTAATTTTTCCTTTAGGGGTAGTTTCGTAATTATCCAGGGTTTTGAGACTCTTCTGTTAATTGTTGAGTTCGAGTTTCCTTTAGTTTCAGGTTTCTGGAGCTAGTGTCGCTGTTTGAGGAGTTTGGAGACTCTTTTGGTTAAAAAGGGAAAAAGAAAGAAAAAGGTGACTTTGCCAGGATTCGAAGCCGGAACCGCCTGAGGACACGTGTCATAATCCCGTGGAGCGCTTCTCTTTTGTCGACACTATAAATACCTAGCCGCTTCTCCAAATTCACTTTTTCTTTTTTTCTCTCTTTTTCTCCCAATCACGAAATTCACTTTTCCCTTCCTCTATAACGACCCAGTTTTCTATGTCGGTTCTCCAGGTATGTTCAGTTGCTTTTTTCAGTTGTTCGATTGGGCCGTTAGGGCAGTTTGAGCCTCTAGGGGTATTTTGGTAATTTTGCCTTCAGGGGTAGTCTCGTAATTAACCAGGGTTTCGAGACGGTTCTGTCATTTGCTGAGTTTGAGTTTTTATTTCGGTTTCAGGTCCCCAGGGCTAGCACTGCTATTTGAGAAGTTTGGAGCCTTTATTTGATTAAATAAGAAAAAAGAAAGAAAAAGGTGGCTTCGCCAGGACTTGAAGCCAGAATTGCCTAAGGACACATGTCGCAATCCTATTAAACCCTTCCCTTTTGGCTGAGACATATAAATACCTAGCCATTCCTCCAATTTCACCTTTTTCTCATTTTCTCTCTTTTTCTCCCAAATCGCCGAAATCATTTTTCCCTTTCTCCTTCGCCGAAAACCCTTTCCCTTCATCGAGATTAAGCTCCCGAGCCAAGAGCAGCCCTTTTTTTGCCGAAGCTTTGATTCGGCCAAGATCCTTTATCGTTCGCTGCTCATCATCGCGTACAGTCCCTTGCTTGCCTAGTTCTGCATGCCCCTCGCCGAGACGTTCCATGCCACAACGTCTTCACGAGTAGCCGTTCACCTCAGGTACGTTTCGCTCGAAATCATTTTTCACTCTCCATGGGTTTTTGTGGCTTGATGTAAGATCCGTGACCTTGTGCTATTCGCAGTCTCGCGGTCGCCATTACTCTTCGCCTTTCGTCTTCGCTCCAGCGAACCCTTCGCCCCAGCAAGACGTTCGCCCGTAGCTTTGCCCTCGTCGAGCCTCACCTATTTTCGTTACAGCGCACGTCTGCAAGCAGCTTCGCCTTCGCTGAAGCCTTCTACCGAGCCTGTCTTCTCGGTTAGAGGTAAGGATTTTTTAGCCTTGTGCCTTTGGTTACCTAGTATTGCTTAACTATTAGATGTTAATTGTGTGATTAATAATTGCTATGCCTAGGTTGATACTTGTATTGGTGTTCTGCAGTTCAAGGAGCCTAGTTTTGTGTATTCTACTGCTTGCTTTCCAGGTAAGGATTTCCTTGCCGGTGTTGTGTGGACCCTGCGCTTGTCATTGATAGTTTTCTGGTTGTGTGTTACTATTTTCTAAGCATGCTAGTGGATAGGAGTTTGAACGTATTTCTATGTACTGAATCTGTTAGTATATAGGCTTGCCTGCTTACTGCTTGTGAATATACTTGTTAGTCGATAGGATTGTATGACTTGTCTGATAGTCTGGCATGTAGATTTATGTACCCTGGATTGCACTACTATTGTTGCGGTGACTATTTTATCTGTGGTTATGTTATGCCTTATATTATTGTGCAATGCTGTGGATGTTTAACTGTGTTAGCTCTAGGGTATTCCGTAGCTAGATCTTGTTAGGTTGTCATCATCTAGAGGCTAAGAGTGGACCGACGTATGTGTCCCCACCGGTCGGGCTGTAAGGACAGATTCCTTACCCCCGGTCCCTAGGTGTGGAGTAGCTACCACCCCGGCATAAGCCTAGTTTGTGTCCTGCTAGAGTGGGGTCCTTTCCATGGTGTAAGCCTACCTTGGGATGACCTTTAGCTTCAGGCGTTAGGTGTGATTCAGGCTACCACAGTATGGTGCCGAGGGCCTCCCGCCTGCTGTGGATCAGTGCTCACCTTTCTAAGTCTTAGGCATGCGCACCTAGACCGACATAGTTTGTGTAGGCCTACATTTATTCGGTTTGTAGGAGCATGTGGTGTGCGCGTATATGCATTAGATGTCGGGAGGAGAGCCCCCTCGGGCTAGTGTATCAGTACACCTTCCTTTCAATTTAGAGCCCGATGCTTGGGTACTCTCCCAAGTGTCCAATATCAGCCTAGTGTGCTGGTCACCTTAGCCGAGAGTTAAAGACTCTCAAGTTTTTGGAAGTTATTTTGATAACCCACTTGGAGATCCACAGTGGATCCTTAGCCGAGAGTTAGAGACTTTGATGGTTTGAGCATGCTGTGTTTGTACTTGTGTTGAGACTGCCTTGTATTGTTGTTCTGCTTGTATGCTAGAATGCTAGATGATGTGACTTGCGTACTTTACCCCAGTTGGGGATTTTTACTGAGTGCCTTTGTACTCACCCTTATTTTTTCTGGTTTTTTCCACTAGGTAACTTGGGACAGCACCGGGGCGGCTAGAGGAGAGAAGCTGGCTGATCATGGTAGTCCGCCGCATAGTCTCTTTCAATCATTTTACGTTTTCAGCATGTTTAGGCTATTTGGGAAAAATTGTTTTAGCATTGTTTTCATATACTCTGGCCAGAGGCTTATATTATAATGGTTTTAAATAACGGATTTTGAATTGTCATTTTCCCTATCAACTGTTATTTTCTTTCTGTTGCTTGTCTTACTTGTCAAATTTAATGGGTTTTAAATTCATGCATGCTGAGTAAGAACTGGGTTTAGGACTATTTTAGAGTCAGGTTCTTACATCCTCCTTCTCTGAAACCCTTCTGCCTTCTCCCGAGCACCAGCAGCCAAGTTCGCCAGCCTAGGCAACCTCTTCCTTTCTCCTTCACCGATCAGGTCGCTCAGCCGCTCGTTTGCCGCACGCCCTCGCCTCGCCACAGGCGCACAGATCCAGTCGCGTCGCAGCTTCGCCTCGCTCAGATCCCCTTCGTTCGCAATCGCCAGACAGCCTGTTCGCTTCAGATACGTTTCGCTGAGCTCTTCTGGCTCTCTGATTGGTTTCACCGTCGCCTGATTTCAAGATCTCTCGCTCTATTCGATTTATAGTTGAGCCTGCGAACGCACAGTGCCGAGTCTTTGTCTGTTCGCTTGACTGAGCCAAGCGTCTGTGTAGTGCTCATTTTAAAAAATTTGCCCTAGCGAGCCTTCACCACAACGAGCGATTCATCCACGCTGCCTCGCAGTTCCTCATCCGTTTCGCCGAGCCCAACTCTTTGCACAGCCGTCTGTAGCTTTGCCTTCGCCTCGCTGAGGTTCTGCTGCTGAGCTGCCTTATGTTCGGTTTAGGGTAATTCCTTTCTCGAGCTTGTGTTGGTTAATTAGTTGGTGCAGCTGTTCGAGTAGTATTTAATTCGTGTTTTTATTTATTACTTGTTAGGTTTGT
>JBBMKA010055968.1:0-18329 GCA_037833695.1 Sechiopsis laciniata
GAAAGTCGACTAAGCATGATTATCGCAAAACTGAATTTAGCGGAAACATAATTTCAATTAGAAGAATTCTTAAGTTCTATTAGATTCAAACCTAGCATCAGAGTAATCTTTATCATGAACAACAGAAAGAACCAAAAATTCACAAGGAAATCTTAGAGCTTGAGATAGAGTAAAGTAATCGCAGTAATAACTAAGTTTGGGGGAACTAAGTCTCACCTTCATTGAGGGCAATGAAGAATTTAAGTTTGGGAGTGAGGGCAGCCCGAAGAGTGTTGAAAAATAAATAATAAAATAAAGATCAACCTACTCTGGCAAAATAAGAAGGACAAGAGAGGCGTATAAGCCTAAGGAAACCTTAAGTATTCCGTTGTCTACGAATTAGCGCAAGCTTAAAATTCGTTTGCTTAGAGAAGTTGCTTGATGCTCAAGCGATTTATGCTAAGAACTACGAAATTTAGTAGATATGAGTGCAACCTAAGAGGAATACGAAAAGCATAACTGAAATCCTCGATGGATATAAGGACTGGAACGAATACCTTAGCTGAGTAAGTTAGGCAAACTTAGACTAGAAGTGATTGCAATGCAATAGATTGAGTAATGAGGAATACTTGTGATGAGGAACAATCTGTCAGTCATGGTAAGGAAGATTTTAAGGTTAAACCTGAATCTTTAGGAAAGTTTGAAAATTGAAAAGGGAAAGAAGTTCTTGCTGAAAATATGATATGCGATAATAATTGTGGAAGTGGATCAAAAAAAGTAAAAATGCTGAAATGACTAGGATCAAGCCAACTAAGCAGATAAGAATTACTTGAGGACAAGCAATGATTTAAGTTTGGGGTTTGATAGCTCTCAAATAGAGCGTATTTTAAGCTGTCTTAGTTTGCATTATTCTAGAATTATAGGGGAAAAGCAAGCACTAATAGAAGAATTACGATGAAATAACTTAGAAAATCAGCATGCATTCATAAAGTAGCATCGGAAGCACAGTTTCGTGTTTTTAGTATAAATCTTCAGTAAAATGTGCCTAATCAATGCTAATGACAGGACATATTAAGCTACACCGCGAAAAGGAAAATCAGCGCGAACGATGACCAGCAGCACAAAAAGGACGAATTCAAAATGAAAACACATTCGAAAAAGACACGCCAACAAGGAAACAATCAAGATTCAATCAGTAATCAAGGCGACGTCAATCAAATAAATTTCAGCAAAAATCAGGGGATCCTGCATTAATGAAGATTTCACATCTCACCTCGACTTGTCGGCCAAGTAAATCAACTCTATAAATACCAAGGTTGGGAGCCAAGAAAGGGGAGCTGGTTGTTTGGCCATGAAGCCTATTACAGAGAAAAGTAAATGATGGTGTCGTAGAAGCTGATGACAAGGGGAGTACACATCTTCAGCCGTGCCAATTCCATTTTACTATTTTTATTAGGAGTAGCTTGTAGTTTTGAACATTTCATAGTTCAGTAAAATCATCTGGTTTAACTTCTATTTGATGTTTATCTCTTTGGTTGCGCTCTAGGAGTTTATGTTTAGTATTCATGAATAGAAATATGCTAGGAGCGTAGGTCATTGAGTTTTACACTGTTGCATGATATTAGGTTGTGTAAATGTTTGTTCACTGCTTGTGAGTTTGGAAGAAGGAACCGCATGTTGACCTAGTATGCTACATTAGGTTGTGTGAACGTTTGTTCACTGCTTAAAATGTTAGGGATAACCTTACTAAATGCTTGCGTTGCCCTGTTGCTAAGTATGGAGTTCACAGCGGAAGCTGGTCCTGCCATAGATCATTAAGTGCGAAAGTATTTATTTGGGAAGTGAGACTCTCTTTGGCTAGTTCGCGCACTTAGCATTTTCTAGGATTGTTAGTTAGCATTACTCATTGCATCATATTTATTTTTAGCAACATATTTACATATCCAAATTCAACCAAACCACAACAACTCATACACTCATGCTTTACTTTTCCACACAACTCTATCTTAATAGTGTTAGCTCTAGACCTTAATCTCTGTGGGATCGATAAATTGATATACTTATTATTTACTGCAATTCCCGACTGCGTATACTTGCGCGTAAGTGATTTCGAGTTACACTTAGCATAAGTTGACTTTGAATTAATTAATGTACAATATATTAGCACTGGAATCGCAACCATCAAAAAGCGAAAACGCATTCCTGGAATGCAGAAATTATCAGTAGTGGAAACTACTGGCTTGCTTAGGAAGCAGTGGATTGATTGGAACTTTCCAATGAAATGCGAATGGACTGATTTATACATATCTCTTACTGAGAAGACTCTATGTTTACATGCTTTCTAGAATGGGATTAGTCATTTTTTTCAATTAGAAAAAAAAAGAAAAACTTTGCGATTAATCGACTTTTGAAAGACGAGAGTTGGTGCACAACGGTAATAATTTATCCGTTAGAGCTGCCACAGTCACTAAGGGTAATAAAGTCTTTTCACGAAATCATTACATGTTTTAGCGTGTCTATAAAGGGTCATATCTCGTCGATCAAATTTACGCTTTCTTTGAATTTCTTGAATTTTTCTTGTGAAATCCTCGCATTCGAAGCGATCAAACTTTTCTTGCAAGAAATTTTTCTGTCTTAGTAATTGTAGGTATCAAACTAATGGCATCCAACAACACCATTGTCACTGAACAAGTTCTACAACTCACCGAAGAGCAAGTCGCTCTAGGGCAACTTGCTGTGCAAGAAACTGTGGAAGTTCAATCGAATCTAGAAATCATTGTGGCAGAAATCGCCGATTTAAGGTGAAAGGATTGTGCAATTGTCGAGAAGGCAACTGAAGGGTCCATCCCTGTTGTTGATGGATCAACAGTGAAAGACAGGACGATCAAATTCCTGCACGCACCGACCCAGTCATCGTGGAAGTAAGGGCTGCTAAGGCCCTAGAAACGAAATTAACGGAATAAGAAGAGGCTGAAAAAGAAAAAGAAGAAGCCAGAAAAGCTACAAAAATCATAGTACAGTATGACAAAGTAGAAGAACGAGACAAAAGAGCCATGGAAGAACAAAATGCTGCTCTACTAAAGAGTCTGAAGGAGGCACAAACCTCACCTAAGGACAAGAAGAAGGCGAGGAAGGTGGTAAAAATCAAGGGACCATCTGCGAAAAAGAGAATAGGGGCTATGAGGACCTGCATTGTGAAGCCAGAAGTGGATGAGCTACCCTACAAGGTTAATACGAGCGGAAAAGGGTAAGGGCATTACAAGTACATCAACAGAAACCCAAACCCCACCAGCATAAACAAGGATGTTGAACAACATTTCTAGGACAGTAGAACTAGCAGATGCTGTAAAACAAGAATTCTTGCAAGAGCAAGGATTTGCCAACGCCATGTTAAGTCAGGAAATCCAAGATACCATCGCACAGCGAGAATGAGATAGTTTCGGCAGGACAAGTATCAACGCTAATCCTGGATGGGTACAGGAGTTCTATAACAACGAAGTTGGGGACAATCGCTACATCACGCGAGTGGCAGGAAAGAAAGTCTGTTAGGCTTTAGGCGCCTAGAATGATTTATTCAGATTCCTAGGGTACGACAAGGCCCGGTATTACAAACTAATTAGAGCACCTACAAGCAAGGAACTGGAAGAATGCTTACGAATGGTGGCCATACCTAAAACGCAGTTGGCAAACAAGCCTTTCCAGCGCTTGAACCTGAACTGGAAAGGACACCACTGGAACAATTTTGTTAAAACTAGCATCATGCTAACAACGCATGACACTACTTTATCCCAGACGAGGATATTGTTGATTTATGCTATTTGTGCAGGTCTAACAATTGATATAGGGCGCTTCATTGAAGATAAAGTTAGGAAGCAAATGGGGAACACGCACAAGAAGCTATTTTTCCTGCACTCCATCACTACACTCTGCTTACATCAAGGATTGAGGTGCAAACCCGAAGAGCAGACGCTTAAGGTCAAGGGAGTTTTCCAAATGTCAGTTAACAAAAGTAAAATGAGGGAGCCCACAATCAAGGAGTTCACAATGCAGTTCAAGAGGACTATATATAGGAAGGATCTTCTTGCATCTGTACCATCAATGCGACCACCAAGGTAGAAGTAATCAACACTGCATACACAACGGGGGACTTCTCCAGCAAGCAACTCGGTACCATCAATTCCACAACCATCCAACTTTCCTTCAAGCTCGAACACTTAAGATGAGCTTGAAAGTGAGGACACTCCGCTGCAAAAGAGAAGGAAGAAGGGAGTAAGGAACGAGGATGCAATAGACAAGCCAACAGTTGAAGAGCAGTGCTCTGGCCCTTTTATCAATAATGAACAAGAAGCACAAGTAGTTGGTATGACAGAGGAACCTGTGCCAGCACCACAGCAATAACCTCTACAACAACCACCACCTTGCGATCCAGAAGGCACCAATATTCCAACACCATCACCAGAGGAAAGACAGCCAATGCGACCACCTACTAATAAGGCTGGTATAACAAGCCAGCAACCTCTAGGAGAGTAGATAAAAGTAGCACGTGAGCCTGTCGCCTTAGTAGACGATGCTCAACACAGGAATGAAAAGTTTCAGAGCAAGGTGTTACACTTCATACGTTAAACACACACATCCTGGGTGTATATGCAAACAAGGGATCGAAGCATCAGAAGAGAGCTCTAGAGAAGGAACCCACAGTTCAGACTTTCACCCTTCCCAACTGAATATTATAGGAGTGGATACCACCAGTAGAGTTTGCCGAACCAAGCGCAGAAAACATTGATTCAACAAACTAAAGGAAGTACCTGTCTAAACTCGATAACACGCATTAAATTATGTTTACATTTGCGTCAAATTGATATAGATAAACTTAGATGTAAACATTCATTGAATTATTGGATAAACATAATAACCGAACTATTTAAATGCTTCACACTCCATAGGTTAATGGGTCTCCAATTAAAATAAACTTAGGTATAATTTCGGTATCAGGAGAGCGAGTTTACTAGGATAGCGCATCATTAGTAATAGTAGACGCTATAAGTAGGAAGAGAGAATGAAAACTCTAAGGGATAAAATTGAAAGCTCAAAGCAAGGAAATTAAATTTGAAACTCACTTAAGTTTAGGGGAACTAAGCCTCACCTTCATTGAGGTCAATGAAGATTTTAAGTTTGGGGGTAAGAGTAGCCCGAGGAGTGAAAGAGTTGTTTTAAAAAAAAACCTTATAAAATAAAGATCAAAACTTTTTTTTAGCAAGGATGCAAAATACAAATGCGTATAAGCCATAAGATCTCTAATACTCCGCTATCCAGCTTAGTGCAAGCTAAACCATTCTGAGCTCAAATGTTATATTGAGAACTACGGATTGCGATATGAGTACGGCCTAAGCAAGAATGCAATAGCATACTCCGCGAAGGATTAATGGGTCCAAACTAGCTACCTTGACTAGGAGTTGTAGGAAAACTTAGGGGAATCAAAGATTTGATACACAAGTTTTGAGTCGTAGGCATTAACTCTAAGGATGTTAATTCTGTCGGCCGAACATGGAAGATGCTAGAACTAATGAAAGAAGTAGACTAGTTTACATTGGGACCTTGGGTACCAATTGACTACCTTATGCTTTATTTTAAGAGGAGAACCACGACTTATGAATAAAAAGCAATTCGATAGTAAGTTATTATAGTTATCTATATCCTTTCTGTATCTCCTATTAATAGAAGTATTGCTCGGGGCGAGCAATATTCAAGTTTGGGGGTGTGATAGTGCTAATTAATAGAATTATTTAAGCCTTCGAAACCTTGCGATTTACTCAGAAAATAAATAAGCAAGCGAAGAAAATGGGGAATTCAACTCAAACATCTGCAATTATTCGTATATGCGAGCTAAAAGCAAACGCATCAGCAAAATTATGCATTATGCACTTTTTAGATGCCAAACGCACGTTAAGCGCAGAAACTAGACTATTAAGCATAAATCTGCTAACGTGTCTTATGATTCGCAGGAAAGCTTTACAAAGATGGAGCAGATGAGTCAACGGGACAGAAAAGGAAAAAGTTAACTGACAATCAAATTACGGATTCAATGGGACCAAGATGGAAATAATTACCAAATTGAATATTCTAGAAGGATTGAGCAAGGATTGGACGTGATCAACAAGAAACCCTGGACGTTATAAATAGAAGATTGATCGAAGAAGAAAGTGTGTTGGTTTGAAAGAGAACTACCATTGACGAGCACTCGAAATGCCAAGGTCTCTTGGGAGATCTCGGCAGAGTCCTGTTCATCTATAGCCTGGAAGAACTTAGTACCAATGCGACGTGTAGAAGAAGACTATATTGGCAACAATGATGGCAATTCTATTACTCCATAGATAGATTTAGACTACATTATATTTCTTATTTCTCATTTCATACTCTGTTTTCCTTTATGCATTTCATGAACTCAGTGAGTCATTTTCTGAATTTAATTATAAGAGTTTTTGTTTCAGACTTGATCTCTTGCTAGCAATTTATAATTAGAATTAATGAAAGAAATTAATCTTAAGAAAGCCCAGAAGTAATATAGTAACTCAATGTTGAGGTAAGGGAGAAAACTAGTAAGAACGATGGTTATCTTTATTTATCGCAGGTCGAGTGGCCATCCACTTGCGAGTGCTTAGCATTTACCTTGGAAAGGGAATGTTAAGAGTTTAACCTAACCGTGCTCACTAGGTAAGACTTAATCTTAAGCTCTTCTTGAAGATATGTTAGGAATAACTATCTCACTAGCTGCTTACACAAGCTTGGGCTAATTTAGCAAACCTAAGAGGGTAGAGTACCTGTAGGTTGCAATCAAGCTCTCCGGACGGGACTTGAAGTTAGAGTTTAGTAAGAATCGTTTTTCTCATGACAGCTCACCTTACTTGATTAAACTGTATTACAAACGATTCCCTGTTAAGTAATTCATATAGATCTAGGTACAATAACATAATTACGAAGTAGAAGTAAATTGGAATGCAGGTGAAAGAATTTATAATGCTGTAAATTGATTAAGCACGTGTCGGATCTCTACCCACGTGTGTTGGTCTCTAGTATACTCAAAAGAGGAACCTGGAGGGAGACCCAGCAGGTTACGTTTAGTCTGATGCAATGGCTATTGCATCATTAAATGGGGTTATTCAATCCTGCTAGTGTATACACTTCCCCGAGATTAATTATAAGGAACTACAGCAGAAGCTGTGGTCCTCATTAACAAATGTGGAAGCATTTGTCTGAGAGGGAAGTATGATTTCGAACCCACCGCACAACGCATACCTGTTTTACTCTTCATTCTGGTCAGATTATTCACAATAGTATTTCATTCTCATTCTCATAGCATTTGCATCAGCATTAGTATTAGCATTATATTAGTATCACAATCCAAAACACTTTCAAAAACCCCATTCGTACATTTTCGTTATTTTGACCCTTGATGTATGTCATTGTGTTTCCAACTTCCTGTGGGATCGATAATTTATATACTTGCTCACTGTAATTTGACAGCATATACTTGCACGTAATGCGATTCTAAGCCATACTTAGCTATAAGTCACTCCGAATTAATTACTAAACAATAGTACATGCGGCTCGCATCGCCACCATCAGAATGCATATGCTTTCTAACAGTTCTACTCGCATTGAGTCCTTTATAGCTTAATTATTTCCAATGAACCTTAGAAAAATGCATAATAAACTAGCCTAAACTATGCTCTATTTGAGAGCTATCACAATCATCTTGAATGTTCGCTCTTTGATTTAGGTGCTAGCATGAACTTTATGTCTTTATCCATCTATAAGAAATTTGGGATTGTAGAGGCATGGCCCACAACTATCACGCTTCAGCTGGCTGATAGGACAATCACACGCCTTGTAGGAAAAATAGAAGATATCTCGGTGCAAGTAGATAAGTTCATTTTTCTAGCAGATTTCATTATTCTCGATTATGAAGTAGATAAGGATGTCCCAATTATTCTATGGAGGCCATTTCTAAAGGCGGGTCACACATTAGTCGATGTGTACAAAGGAACCATCACCTTAACAATGAATGATCAACAAATTCAGCTCAACATCTTTGACTCTATGAAACAGGGTGATATAGAGGAAGGGTTGAATGTGAGCCCTATCGAAGCATTATTCAAAGAAGCAATAGCAGACGTGCATAAACATGAGATTTTAAGCAGCATTGATGAAGATCAAGAAGCAGTAGACACTGCAAGAAGAATTAGAAGAAATATATCAATTCGATATGTTGAATGACATGGGTCGAGTTAGCACACCAATGTGCCCCTCAATAGAAGTGCCCTCGACACTTGAATTAAAGCCACTTCCGGAACACCTAAAATACACTTATCTTAGAGTTGAGAAAACCTTACCGATCATTATTTCGTCCGAGTTAACCCCAACCCACGATCAACTTCTTTTAGAGCTTTTGAGGCACACACTAAAGCAATTAGGTGGACACTAGCAGATATAGAAGGCATCAGTCCAGCAGTTTGTATGCATAAAATCATCTTGGAAGAAGATTCTGAGAGATAGATAGCATATCAAAGAAGACTGAACCCAACCATGAAGGAAGTGGTGAAAAAGGAAGTTATCAAATGGCTCGATGCTGGAGTAATTTATCCAATCTTGGATAGCTAGTGGGTCAGTCCAATGCAATGTATACTGAAGAAATGAGGCACTATTGTCATCAACAATTAAAGAAATGAGTTCATTTTTATGAGGACTGTGACCGGATGGCGAGTGTGCATGGATTACAGGAAACTGAATAAGGCAACCGAAAAGAACCATTTTCCTCTGCCTTACCAAATGTTGGACTACATAGTAGGGAAGGAGTACTATTGCTTCTTGGATGGGTATTCGAGCTACAATCAGATTACCATCGATATGAAGGATCAAGAGAAAATAATTTTTACCTGCTCTTACAAAATATTCGCATTCAGGAGAATGCCATTCAGACACTACAATGCTCAAACAACCTTTTAGAGGTGTATAATGTCCATTTTTTCAGACATGATAGAAAATATCATGGAAGTCTTTATGGACGACATTAGAGTGTTTAGAGATGATTTTTCCAATTGGCTGAAAAGTGTTACAGTAGTGTGAAGAAACGCATCTCGTGTTAAATTGGAAAAAATGCCACTTCATGGTGCGCAAAGATATTGTCTTTGGACATAAAATTTCGAAGGCTATGGAAGTTGACCAAGCAAAAATTAAGGCTATTGAAAAGTTGGAACCATCGCTCCAATCATGATATCACCTAATTGGGAGCGGCCCTTTGAGCTCACGTGTGATTTCAGCGAATATGCAATAGGGGCCATTTTGGGTCAAAAAGGTGAAAATCTAATTTATCCCATTTATTATGCCAGCCACACACTAAATGACGCGTAACTCAATTACACCACTACAGAAAAAGAGTTGTTGGCTATGATTTACACTTTGGAAAAGTTCTACTCTTACTTGGTCGAATATAAGGTGATTATATTTACTAACCATGCAACAATCAAATATCTACGAACTTAAAACCTCAGCTGATAAGATGGATTCTACTTCTTCAAGAGTTTAATATAAAAAATAAAAGATAAGAAGAGATGCAAGAATGTTGTTGCTGATCATCTGTCTCGATTGAAGAGAAAAGAAAATGATGCGACGATGGTCAACATATCCGAAAGCTTCCTGGATGAGCAGCTGTTTATGGTAGCTAGAATAAAAAAAAATGATAATCCATGGTTTGCAGACATTGCTAACTACTTGGCAAGTCACGTCATACCAATAGACTTAACCAGATAGCAAGCCAAGAGGTTCTTTCATGAAAATCAGTTTTATTTTTTGGACGAGCCATATTTATATAGACAATGCCCAGACGGAATCATTTGGCGATGCGTAGAGGAGAAAGAGATGAATGCTATATTAGAAGCATTCCACGCATCGCCTTACGGAGTACATTTTGGTGGAATGCGCACATCAGCAAAAAATTTTCAGTCATGCTACTTCTGGCCGAGCATTTTTAAGGATGCGCACCATTACGCTTGAACTTGCGATAAGTGTCAACCAAAAGGAAATATAGGAAAAATGGATGAAATGCGATTAAACGCGAGTCTGGAAGTCGAATTATTCAATGTTTGTGGTATCGACTTCATGGGACCATTTCCTCCCTCGCATGGAATTTATGCATTCTAGTCGCGGTTGATTATGTTTCTAAATGAGTTGAGGTGATTGCCAATTCTTTAAATGATGCCAAAACAATCATAAATTTTGTTCACAAGAATATTTTTACCAAGTTTGGTATGCCGCACGCGCTGATTAGTGATAAGGGAACGCATTTCATAAACAAAGCGATGGCTAATATGCTACAAAAGTATAATATCAAGTATCGCATCGTAACCCCTTATCATCCATAGACCAACGGTCAAGTAGAAGTCTCCAATCGTGAAATAAAAAGTATATTAAAAAACATTGGTTAGACCTGCTCAGAAAGATTGGTCTCTGCGATTGGACGATTTAGGCTTATCGCACTACATTTAAAACTCTGCTGAATATGTCGCCACACCGAATTGTGTATTGGAAGGCTTGTCAACTGCCATTAGAGCTCGAGCATAAAGCATTCTGGGTGCTTAAAAGGTTAAACCTCGATCTTCAGAAAGTTGGGCCTGCTATAATGTTGCAATTGTTTGATTTGGAAGAACACAGGCACTTCGCATACAAGAATGAAAAGTTATACAAGGAAAAGACAAAAAAAGGCATGACCGTAATCTGGCCCAGAAAACCTTCAAGGTAGGTTAATAAGTTCTCTTATTTAACTCACAAATTCATTTTTTTCCAAGAAAGCTCAGATCCAAGTGGTCTGCACCATTCCGTATTACACAGGTTAATTCAAGAGGAGTAATCTAGGTAAAAGAATGAGGCAAATTGGAACGAATTTGTGGTGAACAACCAGAGACTCAAGCATTATTGGAATGAGGATATTCAGCATAGAATACCTTCATTATTCTTAATTGAATAATGAAGCGTGGGAGCATGCGCTTGGACCCAATGCGTATCGGTACATTTACATTTCCGCTCCAAGCATGCTACTATAATTTTTCCTATCTACTTATGTGAAAAGTATAATTACTACTTAGGATTTATTTGCTTTAATTTCCAAATTAGTTTATTATGTTTTGCTAGTATGGAATGTTTGGACGGTTAATTTGGTTACTTGTCAAAATAAGATCAAATAAGATCGGTGCGCAGGAATTTAGAATGCAATCATATCGGTGCATTAAAATCAGTTGGATATCGAGTAGTTAGATTAAGGGTTTTCTAATCCAACGGTTAGTAACACATGCATGACCGCCTAAACCAAATTGTCGACCTGACACAATTATGGTGATTGGCTACAATGAAGATTTTGTTCCTTAGCCTTGCTATTTAAATACCCATACACCATACTCTTTTACCAATTCGATCAACGTTGTAGAAAACCCATACCTATTCTTCTCCCTTAAGTTAGCAACCGCAATCAGCAATGGCGAGGATGACCGCTCGTAACTACAGAAGATGGTTGAATTTGTAGAGGGAGAGGCGTGGTGTGGTTGCCCCACCATTCAGACCTGCCAGAGAAGATGTCGTGCTTGCCAATTCTGAAGATGAATAGTCTCAGACCAACACTCCAAAGCGTAGGTGCACATTTGCCTCATCAGTGCGACATGATGAGCGACTGATAGAAGAATCTTCAAAAGTAACTAGAGAATAAAGAGCAGTCACATCAACACCATGTCGGCCTCAGCTGATGGTGTTGATTGATAGCTCCAAAACTTTACGATATTTTGAAGGTTTTACACCTTCAATAAAGGAATGCGACATAGCCAAATTTGATCGAATGATGGTAGAGTTGGTGCAAGAAAGGGAAATGCACAACAATCCGGGCACCTCTAGACCTGTTAAGGTAGCCTCTGTTGCTGCTATTGAAAAAGGGCTGAATCGATAAGGAAAAATGCCAATGGGTGAAGAGTGACAAGGAAGAAGTATAAGAGAAATGACGACGTCAGACGAGCTGTATCTACAGCAAATTTGAAATGAAGCTTTTGGAAACGCAGCAACAGCAATAGAGGCTAAACCTTATGTACATGCCCATGTATCTACTCGTCCACCACATGGACAAGGCAGCGAGTTGGAAGAACTAGAGAGTTGCATGCTACAGCTCTCAAAGAAAGTGGATGTGTACCTTGCCTACATAAAAGAGCGAGACAGTGCGTTATGTGGCGCACTCGCACCGCTTTGATCCCACATCTACATGCCACAATTCCCCAGCATCTTCAACAATGTTTCTCCCACCAACTCTGATAGCACAGACTCTACAGAAGAAGAATAAATGAAAGTTTCTTTTCGTTTATTTCTTCTTTAGTTTTTTCTTTTACCAATGTTGTGTTGATATCTCGCTTTTTAAATTTGCGTTTTAAAAACACTCCCTAAATATGCTAAAGACTTAATCTGCCATGGGACTTTAATTGCTAGTAATTCTAACAAGGTTGTCTTAGGACAGACTCTATTTGGACTTAGGACAAATGGATATTTTCTCGGGGTCGAATCTGAAAGCTTAAAACATGGAAATTGAGTCTAAGAACAAACTAAGTTGGGGGTTTTGATGACTCTCAAATAGAGTCAATATTTAGGACATATTACAATTATTGTTGTACTTAATTGCTAAAATATAATGCAAAAAGGGTGAATATAATGAATAAAAGGTGGAAAAGAATAGTGCGTACGCATTAGGGGAATAATTGAAGGAATATGAATTATAACGCGAAAAATGTTATACTCTAAATGCGTGATAAAGAATAGCTGCGCACTAATGAACAGTTTTTGCAGAAAGATTGATGCGGAGCAGAAACTAAAGAAATGCGATGCGAAGCAGAAATAGAAACGAAGCAGCATGGAATGGGAAAATGCAAATTAAATATGAAGCAATGATGTAGGAGCAGCAAATCGGATCAGATAAAAAAGCCTCACTAACATGAATAAGGAAAGAATTAGATGCAAAACGAATGTCAACTATCAGACCTCTAGTGAGACAAATTGTAGTAATCATGGGATTCTTACCTTAATCAGCAAAGACGTGATTGACGAAATCAATCAGAAGAAATCTATCGAAATAATTAAGCAGCCGTTCAATATGAAAGGTTTCAACGAAAATTCAAGGAGCCTATAAAATGCAGACCAAGATAACCATTAAGGGAGTTCGGAAAAAAGGAGAGAGGGGGTGGACACTAGAGAGATCACTCTCCGTCTTCAGACATTTTTATTGTTTTGTTAAAACTCATTTTGCAACTTAGTAATACATTTTCAGCATGTTGTTTTCCATGTCGTTATTGGTGTTTCTCATTTGTATTATGAACTAAATACGTTAAAGCAACGGTAGGGAAAATGGAATAGCTGACGCATGTGTTAAGAAATTTAGGGAGGAATTAACCATAGCATGTTAATTAGGAGTTAATTTTAATAGTAAATGTTGACCGGCCATCCACACGAACTAGTAGGTCGTAAGTCGGAAGAGGAATGACCTAAGGCTAGTTGCATGTTCAGTAGATTAGTATGAAGTCTTTTATGCTTTAAATCAGAGTTTAAGAATACATTTAACTACTGCATACGCCGTGTACATTTTACTTACATTAAGTTGCAACCGAACTTGGGCTTAATACGAACGAAGCGGAAGCTGACGTTGGTAGGCGAAGTATGATAGTTTTTTCTCACCACATTATTTCTTCGTAAGCACTACGAACGCATTCCATGAGTACTTTAGTTTCGCCTTTCTTCTCAATTTGTCTAGTTTATTGTTTTTCAAATTCTTCGTTTATATTCAAGATAAATCCAATAAAAAATCCCTTTGTCCCATTTTATTCTAAACAATCAACTTTTAGTGAATTACAGTCCCTGGGGAGATCGATAATTTACTTAATACTTGTTGCAGACCGAGTATACTTACACGAGTGTGGGTTAATTCACACACGAGTCTGATTACAACCATTCAATTTTTTGGCGACGTTTTGGGTATTGAACTCGGGTCACCCGCGCGACAGGCAGAAATACTTACCACTATACTACAAAAAAATGAAAAAAAAAGAGTGAGCATTAAAAAATAAAGAAAATAAAAAGTGTACAGAAGAGAAAAAATAAAGAGTGAGTGAAATGCGATTTATTAATCGTTTCGATATAACTACGTAATGAATGGATTTTTAAGCATAACTTATTTCTAAGAAAGGCTTCAGAATCACTACACGCAAGTATTCGCTGTCAGATTGCAGTTAGTAATAAGTAAGTTATCGATCTCCATAGGGATTGAGGTCTAGAATTAGCTTTACTAACTTAAAAGTTGTGCAAGTAAATAAAAAGCATGTAATTGATGACTGATTTGGGTTTTTCTAAGACTCTAAGTAAATAATAAACGAATAAGCATAGGTGACAATCGCGGATATAGAAGATGCTGAATATGCAATGGTGGTGATTAGATTTCACACTTCCCCGTCTTATTAAGTGTGTTACACACTTAATGATTTACGATTAACTCGGCTTCTGTAGTAGTTATTCATACTAAACCTGTGCGACACGTGCGATAGTAAGGTTATTCCTGACTCCTTAAATCATGAAAAAGATCCCACGATGAACCTATCATAACATACTGGATCTGCCTCCAGTTCCTTCTTCTGAGTTTGCTGAAGGTTATCATACGTGGGTAGATCAACGCATACTACAAAATGATATTGCAGCAGCATAAAAGCTAAGTTCCTACAACATTAACATGCATTCTACATACGAATAATCACCATAGCTCATATCTAGTGAGACATAGAAATGAACAATAAATAATAAGAGAAATTTAGATATCTCATTACTAAAAGTCGTAAAAATTCTATAGTTTTTTCCTAGCTAATAAAACAGTAAAATGACATATAGGAGTTGGTGTGGTTGTGAAGTATGCAGACTCCTTATCATTGGCTCTTACGAACATCGCCAGTTCGGGTTTAGGCAAATTGGCTTTTGGCCAATCTGCCAGTTCTGGCCACCCTCACCCGCTCATCGATTGCAGCTTCATTTACTAGGCTCGCAAGTTTGGGTGAGCTGGATTATCTTCATCAATACAGGATCCTTGATTTCTGCTGGGATTTTTTGATTTACACCAAATTGATTGCTTGATTGACTTTCTGTTCTTTCCTTATTGGCGTGATTCTTCGAACGCGCTGTCTTGGAATTGCATCGTGAAGCGCTTTTACTCCGTTGTTTGCATTGATTTGTTTCGTAGTGCCTAAGTTCGGCATTTCTTGCATCGTATCGCATATAGCACAGTTTATTCATTCTTTTACTCTAAAATGCGATGCTGAGCCTCAAATGCGCTAAATGATGAATGCATATGATTTCTAATAGTTTTATTCGCATTGAGTCTTTTATAGCGTGATTATTTCCCTTGAACCTTAGAAAAAATGCATAATAAACTAACTTATTTTATGCTTTATTTGAGAGCCATCAATGAGCATTAAAAAAAAAGAGCAAATAACAGTAGGAATGTGTAAAATAAAGATCAACACATTTTGGGCAAAATAAAAAGCATAAAGAGCAAATAATCATAGGAATTCTTTGAGTATTCTGCTGTCTACCAAAAGCGCAAGCTTGGAAATTCTTTTGCTTAGATGAAATGCTTTACGCTCAAGTAATTCATCATTAAAACTACGAAATTGTAGATATGAGTGTAACTCAAAAGGAATGCGTAAAGCAAAAGCGGAAATTCTTGAGGGATCTAGGGACCTAAATAGCAGCTTTGATAGAATGTGTTGGGTAACCTTAGTTATAGAAGTAGCTGAGTATAATAGATCGGGTAATGGAAATTAATTATAATGACGAACAATCTGTCAGTCACGATAAGAAGGAATTTGAAGCAAACCTGAGTCTTTAGGAAAGTTTGAAAACTGAAGAAAAATGGAGTTTTGTATTAAGGTTATAAAGGATGCGATAAGACCTTCTAGAGTTGAGCTTAATAAGAAAAACTGATTTAGAAGAACAAAATGCTAATAGGTAAACCATGCATTACTCGGGACAAGCAATGATTCAAGTTTGAGGGTTTGATAGCTCTCAAATAAAGCATAAATTAGGCTACTTTATTCAGCATTTTTCTAAGGTTCAAGGGAATAATTAAAAGATAAAGAATAAAATGAGAATAGAAAACTGTTAGTAATCACACGCATCTGCTATTTAGCATTAAAAGGGTTAGCATCGCATTATCTGCATAAAAACTAAAAAGGAGATTAAATTACGCTAATATAGACTTATGCAATGCAGAAACGCATAAACTTAGATGTTGAAGATAGACGCTTTTACCAGATGCAACATAGAAAGAGAAAAAAGCGATAACGCATTCATGGGACAACCGCATTCGGAGAATCACGCTGACAAGGAAAGAATAGATAATCAATTAGCATGAAATTCGGCATGACTCAAGAGATTCTAGCTTAAATCAAGAAATCAAGCATTGATGAATACAATTTCAGAATCTTTTGAACTTACTCACTAAGTAATATGACCCTATTTAAGGAGCACCAGAGGCTTGAATGAAGCATTTGGTCGATTAGCCAAGAGTCACTTCACCTGGAGTAATCCGCTGTTGAGGAGAGTAATCGGACAGTGCTCGTGGAAACCATTAAAAATAGAAACTGCACATCTACAACAACCGCACCATTTCAATTTATTGTTTTTGTAGTAGGAGTAGTTGTAGCTTAGACAATTTAGTAGTGATATTTTTTATTTTGAAACCTTTACATCTGTTTAACATGTTTTTATAATTTTCGGGATTGGGTGAAATCTGTTGTAGAATGTATGTTAAGACTGTACGGGAGATTGAATTTTATGATGTTGCAAGTTAAAGTTAAGTATGCGTCCACTAGCTAACTCGGAAGAGGAAGCTGGCAGAAGGTCCAACAAAATACATTAGGCCAATGTGAGGTCTCTCGCTTGTTCGAAGAGTTAGAAATAACCTTACTAATGCATGCATCGCTCGAAACCCAGTAGGAAGAACTGTAAATAAATCAATGGATGCAGAAGTACACATAAGCATAGGGAAGCATGATATTTAACTCGTCATTATCGTATGATTAGCATCTTCTGTTGCTCGTGTGCGCAAGGGGTAGAGGTGTCTAGGGCGTGCAACGTGAGCCACACATGAGGGCTATCAATGACATGATGGTGCATTCGAGGTGTGCGTAGGGTTGCACATGGTGCTCACAGAGGCGAATATAGGCTTGCGATTGTTGTCCATCTAATGTGCATTTGTGGCGGAGGCGAAACACACTATGGGTGCGCAGTGGATGCATAAATTGCACATGTTTAGTGCCCGATGGTGTGTCGTGGGCGAGTGAGGTGTGTGGCAACAAATGACGTGGTTAAAGTGGAGCTAGAAGGTTTGAGGCTGTCGCTAAGCTCACAAGCGGGCGAGGGTGTGCGGGAAAATGGGAGTTTTCAAGTTTCCAAAATGGAGAGTGGAGGTTAGGTTAGAATTAAGGGCGTGTTTTGGTTGGAGGATTAACTTAATATCCTCCAGATTAAGTTAACCCCCTTAACACTTGTTTGGTGGAAGGCTTGGCAAAACCCGTATTAAGTTAAACCCCAACTGTTCAAATCCAACATCGCTTCACTTTTCATATTTCCTCTCGATTTGTGCTTCTCTCTCTCAATCTCTCTAGTTTCTACTTCCTTTCTTTTTCAATTTCTTTAATTCCTTTTTCTATTCAAGTTAGTATCTCAAATTTATTTTACATGTATATCATTCTATTTTCAATTTCACGTTTATTGACATCCGAATTGCCTAATTTTAGGGTTTTGATTTGTTTGCTTCTTGTTAGTTCCGAGATCTTTCAAATACTCATCTTCAATGGCGTTTTTCTTTGCAGATCTAACTTGCTGACATTGAAACCTCAACTCTTGCCACCGAGATAGTTTCTTCTGGTGTTGCATGAGTCGTTTTGGACCTCCGTTGGGGTTTAGAGTTGTAAATTGACAAGCTTTTTAAGGCATGGAGAGGGAAGTTGAAATTTCAACTTGGCGGAGGTTCGTCTGAAGAGAAAGAAAAAACCCTCATCAAAAGCAAATGGAAAGAATTGAGGAAGAAATTAGTAAAATGGAAACAATTGAGAAAGAAATTAGTAAAATGGAAACAATTGAGAAAGAAATTGTGTCAAAAATTAAAAAAAAAAAAAAAAAAAAAAAAAAAAAAAAAAAAAAAACCCCAAGCCTGACCGAAATTGAAAAAAAAAAAGGGAAATTTTTTGGTGGGGTGAGGTAGAGAAAAAGAGGGGGAAAAGAGTGATTTT